>CM029631.1:11456009-11546009 GCA_017311315.1 Dendrocalamus latiflorus
CAACACAGCAGAGTGGTCAGACCAACAGGTAGGGTGCACCTGCCACAGATCAAGCCCAGATGTCAGAACAGCCAAGAGAATCACTGTCACAGTTTATTGTCAAGATGACACCTGAAGAATCAATGTCAGCATCAAGTGTAACTGCATTGAAGTTCACGGCTTTCCTGCAAACTCAACCCCCAAAATTCCCTTCAACCACAGAGTCACTGAATGCAGATAACTGGCTACAGGATATTGAGCGAAGAATGAATATTGTCCAGTGTACAAATAAGGAGAAGGTCCTTTTCGCCACCTATCAGTTGTCCGAGCCCGCAATCACTTGGTGGAATGCCATCGAGTGGATGCACCCAAATAAGGAAGATATCTCATGGGAAGACTTGGTGAAGAGACTTCGTGAAGCCTGCATTTCTCCTGAGGTTATCACAAGAAGATATCAGGATTTTCTTAACCTTCAACAAGGAGAGAACTCCATCACAGCATATCTACAACAATTTCATCAGTTATCCCAGTATGCTCAAGAGGAAACTAACACCGAAGCTAAAAGGATGGAGTACTTTATGAAAGGTTTACGTCCCAATATGAAGCAACGCCTTCAGGCCATGAAGTTTTCAAGCTTATTGAGCCTGGTTGATCGAGCTCTACAGACAGAAGAAAGACCAGGTTACGTGAAAGTCATGAAACGAAAGAAGCCTTCGTCTCCATCACCAACGGCTTGTTTTCACTGCGAACGGGATGGGCATTATCGTGACAAATGCCCACTGAAGTCTTTACCCGAAGAAGAAGCAAAGAAGCAAGTAAAGAGGCAGACATCATCATCCCGCCTGTCACCGATGGAAGAAGATGAATCGTACCCTAAGAGGACCAGAATGGAGGATTACAGAAAGCGTGAAGCAGCACACAAGCCTCAGTCTTCACACAATGCTCAGCGGAGCCAGACCACGGGATCATCCTCGTTTCGATCCCAACCCTTCCGTCAGTTTGTGACGATACCGAAGACCCAGTCCGGACAGTCTCAGCGGTATGCCACTCCCTCACCACTCGCCATCGAGTGCCTCACCTGCGGTGGCAAGCATATTACTAGCAGCTGTCCACGAAGGACAGATGCATGTTTTCATTGTGGAGAGTTTGGACACTACAAGCATCAATGTCCCAGGAGGAGTTTGTCATCAGAAGCAGCTAAGCTCCAAGCCCAAAACCAGCAGATAGACAAGAGAATATGAGCTACGCAGAATAAGAAGTAGAGATGATGTACTTTTGGTTATCCTTTTGTAAGCTAGAACTGAGTGGTTCGTCTGTAAATTACTTTAAACTAAGGCTTGTGATAAAATTATGAAGATGTATGAAGACCATTTGTGTAAAGTGAAATAGGTGTGATGGTCATGTCGTGATAGAGTAATCCCAGCAAACCCAATCATACCCAACCTTGGTACGACATAATTCATCCAAGTAGGAACCGCACCACATATGCAAGGAGGATATACAGGTACAAGTGAAGAGGAGTCAGAGTCAATCCAGCAGAGGTTAAAGCAGATTTGCTGCAGCCAGATATGCAAGGGCTAGATGCCATTTGGGCATGAACTGGCTAGCCAAGAACAAAGACAAGGTAGGTTATGAGATCAAAACAGTGTCATTGGTAACCCTTGAAGGTCAGAAAGTGGTAAAAAAAATCCGAGAAGTATTGAAGGATGCAAGAGAACGCATGATCAACATGCTAGCAGTTACACCAAATCAAGTGCCAGCAGTACAAGAATACTCTGATGTGTTTCTGGAAGAATTATCAGGCAGACCCCCCCCCTGACCGACAAGTAGTACTTGCAATAGAGTTGATTTCAGGTACAAAACCAATTACCAAGCATCAGTACAGAATGTCAGCCAATGAATTAGAAGAACTCAAGAGACAGTTAGATGAATTGCGAGACAAAGAACTCTTCCGATCTAGTGTTTCACCTTGGTCGGCCTCAGTTCTGTTTGTGAAGAATGAAGAGCTGAGAATGTGTGTAGATTACAGAGGAATGAATGCTGTCACCATCGAAAACAAGTATCCAATGTTCGGATTTGATGACCTGTTTGATCAGCTTAAGGGTGCCAAAGTATTCTCCAATATTGATTTGCGCTCGGGTTACCATCAGCTCAAGATCCGAGAGCAAGATCGAGAGAAAACAGTTTTCATTACCAAGATATGGATTGTTTGAGTTCACGGTCGTACCCTTTAGTTTGACCAATGCGCCAGCATATTTCATGAAACTTATGAACCTGGTGCATATGGACCAATTGGATCGATTTGTGATTGTTTTCATTGATGATATTCTGATTTACTCCAATAATGAAGAAGAGCACAAGGAGCATTTGCACGTGGTATTAACAGGATTGAGAGAGCATCAACTGTATGCAAAGTTTGACAAATGCAGTTTTTGGCTAAAAGAAGTTACTTTCTTGGGTCACATTATATCAGAAGATGGAGTCAAGGTTGATCCAGAAAAGATTGTCGCAGTTATGGAATGAAAGCAGCCCAAGACAGTGACAGAAGTGAGAAGCTTTCTTGGATTGGCGGGCTATTGTCGCCAATTCATAGAAGGGTTCTCGAAGATTTCTCGTCCACTCACTCAACTGCTGAAGAAAGACAGGCCATTCACATGGACAGATGCTTGAGAAGAGAGTTTTCAGCTGTTGAAGCCTAAGTTGACAGCAACGTCAGTATTGATTTTTGCCCAACCCAGAGAAAGGATTTCAAATCTATTGTGACGCTTCAAAGCAAGGATTGGGATGTGTGCTTATGCAAGACGGAAAAGTTGTGGCCTATGCGTCAAGACAGTTGAAGCCGCATGAAGAGAATTACCCCACACACGATTTGGAGCTAGCAGCTGTGGTGCATGCCCTCAAAATTTGGCGGTACTACCTGCTAGGAAATCTTTGTGAGATATTCTCAGATCGCAAGAGTTTGAAGTACCTGCTCACACAGCCAGAGTTGAACATGAGACAGCGCAGATGGCTAGAATTGATCAAAGACTATGATGTGGATCTCCAGTATCATCCAGGCAAAGCCAATGTAGTTGCCGATGCCCTCAGCCGAAAAGCTCGTCCAAGCGAAGGCAGACAGTCAGAGTACCCACCAGAGTTGCAGAGAGATATATTACAGCTGAACTTGGTAATCACAGAACAAGGTGAAGAAGCAGCCTTAGAAAATTCAACCACTACTGACAGATCAGATTAAAGCAGCCCAGGATGAAGAGATTCAAAAACTGAAAAAGGATACTCAAGAAGAAAATTCATCAGAATATGCGATAGACGAGCATGGAATCCTTACCTTCCGTGGTCGCTATTGCATACCCGACAAGAAGGAATTGAGAGAATTGATCTTATCTGAAGCCCACTCCTCTCAATTCTCAATTCATCCAGGAGGCACAAAGATGTATCAAGATTTGATGAAGAGATATTGGTGGAACCAGATGAAGAAAGAAGTGGCAGAATATGTAGCTAAATGTGATGTCTGTCAACAGATCAAGATAGACCACCAAAAAAAAAACCATCGGGATTGTTGCAGCCTTTGCCAATTCCTGAATGGAAATGGGATAGCATTGGTATGGACTTCATCACTGGACTTCCCAAGACTCGTGAGGGATATGATGCTAGCTGGGTCATTGTCGATAGATTGACCAAAGTGGCTCATTTCCTCCCGATTAAGCAAACCTATGGGAAAGACAAGCTTGCCGAGTTGTATTTGACCAGAATTGTGACACTGCATGGAGTTCCGAAGAAGATTGTGTCAGATAGAGGAGCACAGGTTACATTCAAGTTTTGGGAAAAATTGCATGAAGCTATGGGCACCGATCTGAATTTCAGCTCAGCATGTCACCCACAGGCAGATGGACAGACAGAGAGAACCAATCAGATTCTAGAAGACATGTTGAGAGCTTGTGCGATAGTGTATGGAGCAACATGGAACACCTGTTTACCATTTGCCCAGATCTCATATAACAACAGCTACCAAGCCAGTATCCAAATGGCCCCGTTTGAAGCCCTCTATGGTAGAAAATGCAGGACTCCACTGAATTGGACAGAAGCAGGAGAACGACAACTTATTGGTCCCCAGATTGCTCAAGATGCAGAAGCACATGTTCGGATTGTCAGAGACAGACTGAAGATGGCACAAGACCGACAGAAGAACTATGCGGATAACCGCAGGAAAGACTTGAGTTTTGAAGTTGGAGATTATATCTACATCAAAGTCACCCCATTCAAAATAGTCAAGAGATTTCAAGTCAAAGGCAAAATAGCACCAAGGTATGTGGGACCGTTTCAGATAATTGGAAGAGTTGGGGAAGTAGCTTATCAAGTGCAGCTTCCGCCCAACTTATCCAGAATTCACAAACGTGTTCCACGTATCCCAGCTTCGGGAGTGTCTACGCCAGCCAACAGATGAAGTGCCATTGTAAGATATCAAATTGCAAGATGACTACACATATGCTGAAGAACCACTACAAATACTTGAAACGACAGAGAGGCAGCTCAGAAACAAGAACGTCAGGTTTTGCAGAGTACAATGGAAGAATCATACACCTGAAAAGTCAACTTGGGAACGAGAGTCAGACTAGCAGCGAGATTTCCCCAACTTACTCCCTAGGACCAAGTTAATCTCGGGGTCGAGATTCTTTAAGGGGGGTAGGTTGAAAAAGCCTCAAAATTTCAAACTGGAATTTTATTTGATTTTGCTGAATTTTGGTTGATTTTCTGAAAACTTTCCTTTTCGGGAAAGTTTTCCCCGCCGCCACTTTCTTCTTCCGGCCAGGCGCCGTTTGCCTCCGCTGGCGCTCTCTCTCTCTCCGCTTTCCCCTCCCTCGCGCGCCCCTGCGCCCTCCCCAGCCCGTTGGCGCCCCGCCTCCTTTCCGCCTTCTCCGCTCCTTCTCCCCGCTGGCGTCTCCCTCTGCTCCCCGCCTTCTCCCCGCGCACGCGCTCGCGCTGCGCGCCGCGCCCGCCTGCGACGGCACCGCCTCTGCGCCCTGGCTTCTCCCCGCGCCAACATCGCCCCGACAGCTCCTGTCCAAACGGGTGGACGCCCTCGCGCCGTGTCGCCCGCCTCTGCTCCGGCCCACCTGCCAGTTCCCTTTCTCCTCCCTTCGCCCGCAAGCCTCGCCGTGCCCACGCCGCCCCGCCACCTGCTCCCGCTCTGCCACTCCCCGCCTTAACTCACTCTGCCACCCGGTCACTGCCCCATCGCGCGGAAAGACTCCCCAACCACTCCCCTGTCCACTCCCTTGACCGCCGGCACCATTGCCGCTCTCCCCCTCCCTCGGATTCCCTCGCTCCGCCCGGGGCATAAAAGCCCCATCCCCTGCCCCCTTGCTTCCCTTGCCCCTCAAGCCTCCCTGACGCTCTCATTCGTTTTCTCACCCCGCCCAGCTACCTCCCCGAGCTGCCAATCGGAGCCGCATCGCCCAGGGCCCCGCCGCCATCCTCCCCTGCGCCGGCAAGCCCCGAAAAGGCAATCTCTCTCTACCCTTCTCCATTCACCAATTCATCTGTCCCCGAGAACCTCCACGGTCCACTGACACTTTTGGTGGACGTCCCTGGCCAGGAGAGCCCCTGTGGAGTCCCATCGCCGGTGATCACCGCCGACCAAGCCGCCTCTCCGTGGCCAGCCTTCCTCAGAGCTCCTCGGTCGATTCCACCCGCCACCATTGTAAATCCCGAACTCCCTTATCCGTGAAATCGCCACCAAACGGGCTGATTTCCCGCCGGTGGACCCTAGCGCCACCATGGACCCGAGCTTCCCCCTTTCGCCGCCGGCCACCGTCAGCCACTCCCCCCGCCTCCCCAAGGCCAAAGATGGAACTAGGGCACTTGACTCTACCCTCCGGTGCCCTTCGCTTGCCTTGAGAACCCCCGTAGCCGTCGGAGCGTGGAGACCCACCGCCTCTGCCCCCTTCGGTCGAGTGCGCACGGCGGGAGGTAGAAGAAGCCCCCCCCCGTGACGTGGCTTCATCCCGGCCCTTCGTCCAACCGTTGCCGTCTCGTTTGAGCTGTTGGATGACAACCCCCCATCGGCCGTCCGATTTTCATAAGGGTGCCCATTCGCGACCGCCCGATCGTCCCACTCGCTCTGACCACCCTCGCCACTTCCCTTGCCGTCCGATCCACCCCGCAGCGCATCCGACCGCCCGCTCCTCCGCATCGCAGCCGTCCGCCTGAGCCACGCGCCAGCCATCCGGGCAGTGCGGGCGCGCGAGCGTGGGCCGACCACCTCCCCGGCCTGTTTGCCGCGCGGTGCGCGCGCGCTCGTGGGCCGTCCGGCCCGTTTCGGCCGCCCGGGCCGCCGTGGATCCTATGGGCCGCACAGTAGCTGGGCCGGCCCCCCCGCACTGTTCACCCGAATTCTAACTCTTTTCCAATTTCTAAAATCCCAGAAAATCCAAATAAATCCTAGAAAATCACAGAAAATCCCAAAAATTCCCAAATTTCACCATCTTGCTCAGAATAATATCCTGGACCCATTTTTGGCCTCCACTTCCACAAACTCATCCCAGATAAATTCCTAAAAATCCAATTTGGAGTGTTTCTGCATTTTATTTCTTTTTGATTAGATATTTTTCCTCGCTTGATTAGTCTCAAGCTGGATTTAATTTATTTTAATTGTTTGCGTTAGTGTCGGAGATCCAGGAAGTTCAAGAGCAGGCTAGGATCCAGGCGTTTCTTCGTTCGAGCTAGCAGAGATCATCCGGATTGACGGCAAGTCCCAAATCCTTTGATCATGTTGTATCCCATAATGTTTAATTATGTTAATGTATTATTGCATTGAGCTAGTTCTGAAATGTTAGTTCGAAAATAAAATAAAATGTTTAGAATGACGTGTGATATAGTTAGTCCTACCACCGTTAAATGCCATGTCTAAATTGTAGCCATGCCTTTGAAACCCTAGAATTAATTATTTGATAATCTAGATAATTGTAGGCTATTATTATCATGCAAAGTGTTACACTAATAAGGTTGTGGCTGTGGGGCCAATAGAATTTGAAAAACCCGACTCTAAGGTAGGGTGGTATGGGACACCGTATCTTAGAGCGGAGGAGTGCCGGCGTGCACAAGGTAGGGTAAGGGGGAGTGGAAACCGCAAGGCGGTCCTCGCCAATCTTTTACCCTAGGTTTGGAGTAGGGTAAGGGTGAGTGGGAAACCGCGGGGACGGTCTACGCCCACCGCTTACCTTAGTTGGGTCGCGGGCCTGGCGAGGTTGCGGACCATGTGAAAATATAAGGACTGAAACCCTTACGCTGAGCAATGTCACAGTAACTCGCTCAACCACAGGAGTTGACTTGTCAAACACTTGTCTAGTAGCTGCTCAACTCGATTGAAACTCTAAGGTGGTTTAGCAGTGAGGTTAGGTGAAGCCGCGCTATGGGTGCCTAACAACGGTAAAGTTCACTCGAAGCGGACACTGTTTTTCTCTTGTGTGGGTGTGCGTGTGTGGGTGTGTGGGATCCAGACCCGAGTGAATTCTACCGGGTAGAGCTTATATAAAGAGTTGAGCAGTTGAAACGACTGGCTTTCTTAACTCTGTCGCGGGAGTTAAGGGATCGTGTGGGTAAAGCTGAGCAAACTCTGCAGAGTCAAATAAATGGTATTCGGATACGCCGTGCTCCCGGGCTACTGGAGCTGTGTCACTTGGGTGATTCCAGCCGCGAAGCTTAAGTAGTTTTGTACATACTTTAACTTGATTAGTTGGTTAATGAACTCTTCGTGAAAACCCCTGAGTTCTTGAGAAGTAGTTTTGGGACCATTTTATAAAAATGCTTGCAAATAAAAACTGCATCCACTCAAAGTTAATAAACCAATATATGCCCCTCCTTTGTTGTTCCATGCATGTAGTAAGTTAGAGTCCCTTTGGGGCTTGCTGAGCCGGTTGTTTGGCTCAAGGCTTGCTTAATCCACTCTTTAGAGGATCAAGACAAAGGTGAAGGTTTCTCCGTCAAGGTCGCCCCTGAAGATTGCTCGTCGTCGAGGACTCGTGGCTTAGGTCTTGGCCGCGCTCAAGCGGTTTCTGGAGTTTTTGTGATGTAAGTATACTTTGGGCTTGCACGCCGCCGCTGTCGAAAATGGATGTTAATCCTTATGTAAAATATATGTTGGACTTTTGTTGTATGCATGCAATGGTATACTCTTGCGCGGACACTCCATAACTGTTCATGCGTGAATAGTTGCGGAATGCCGTGTCCGTACGTGCCCCTGGAAACGGGGGGCGTTACAGACTGCAAGCAGGAAGACAGCATGGACGCCATGTCCTCAGGGCGCCGCAAGACAGTGAGGGGCGCATGATTACGATCATCGCCGCCTGGGCCTTTGTCGGAGCGCCAACGCATTAAGTTGAGCATCCTGTTGACGTCGTCGCGGCTGAGCTTTTGCCTCCTCAGCAGCGGTGCGGTGGCCTCCTCGAGCAGGTCGCGGGGGTACCGGGAGGTGGCGAGCAGCACGTAGTCGTCCACGGGCGCCCAAAGCCTGGCCTCGAGTGCGGCCAACTTGAGAGCGGCTAGCGTCCTGTTGCTGCTGGGGTCAGGGACGAAGGCACAAGGAAGCTGATCGGCGGTTGTGAAGCGATCGTGATGGACGAGGTGAACGGCCAGGGCGAGGTCGAAGCCGACAAACTCGAGGTATCGTGCCGCCTGCACCGTGGTGAGGTAGCGGAAGTAGTTCTCCATGAACACGGCGAGTCCATGCCTGGACCTCCCGGCGGCGAACCGTAGCCAAGTCTCTCGGAAGGATCCCATGTCGACGCTTTCCTGCATCCGGTTGTCCTCCGCCAACCTCTGCTGCTGGTACGGAAACAAGCGGCTGCGGCGGAACAGTTCCTCCGGCGTTGGGCGCTCGAGGCGGTCGAGGTACGAGACGGCATTGAGGACGATGTTGGTGACGGGGTCGAGGAGGCCGAAGCAGGCGCCGCCGCCGACAACGCACCTGAGGTGGAAGCAGGAGGCTTGGCCTCGCCGGGGGAACTCGACGTCGCCGCGGCGGGGCGACATGGCCAAGATGGGGAGATGGACAGATCTTTGCTAGGATTCACGCCACGCCAGATGATGATATAAGGGAAGGGATCGATGCTAACACATAGCCTTGCTACGTATACGTAACGTGAGGTATCTCCAGATCCGATTCTTATTCGTCTATTCGCGTCCGTTTCCACTTCTGAAGTCGACACTCCAAAACCTTTTGTTTAGAGGAATTCCTAAAAACATGCAAGTACAATAGTAAGGAAAGCCCGGACCAGTAATAGCGTAAAGCCCAGGTAATCTAGATAATTACCTATACTGCTCGGCCCTGCGGGGTGGCACGGCCAGCTCCTCCTCCAGTGAGTCGCCCGACGATCAGGATGGAAGTCAGAGTAGCGGCGGTGTCCAGAGTCCAGATGATGAGAGGGTGAGAAGCGAAGGAAGGAAGCGACTTGGGCATTGCAACCTCGATAGTGCTGCATTTGCAATTTCCCTCACGAAGTCACCAATTCACGAAGTGGCTTGCACCGTCAACCTAGGCTTACTTGGTCACACTTGGCTGCGCCTACGATGCGAGGCCGTGCACTTGATGGGGTTGCGTGCTCGGTTGGCTGGCTGAATTGTGCGGAGGCCTTGTGTCCAGTGTCCCAAATGTTGAGTGAGGGTGTCACATACGAGAAAATTGCTATTATAGGACGCGAAACAATGGGCTTCGCTATTATAGGACTCCAATCGTTGACTTCGCTAAAACGACCTTTGAAGCGTTGGCACTTTGTTATACATGACATTTGGTCCTTTTAATCACTTTTCTCATCTAAAGTACATGTATTTTGTCATGGGATAACATTTTTGCCCTTGTGTGTTTGGAGGGCAGGTGCCGCGCGTGGGGTGCCCTGGGCAGGCAGGCTGGACGGTGGATCGCCGGGCTGGGGCTCCATGTCGGGGTTTTGGGCGGCGGAGACGAACAGTCGGAGTCGGACAAAGGAAACGAAACGTACGAAGGAAACGAAATGTCGATCTCTTACGTGAATGAGGCAGAAGGGCAATACGGTCACATCATGGCAAAATACATGTATTTTAGTTGAGAAAAGAGATTAAAAAGATCAAATGTCATCTATAACAAAGTGCCAATGTTTCAAGGGTCGTTTTAGCGAAGTCGACGTTTGGAGTCCTATAATAGCGAAGTCCATGTTTCGCGTCCTATAATAGCAATTCTCTCGTCACATACTATACATACACGGGCTATATCTAGAAAAAACGATTTTGAACCCGTTGTCTTGTGCACCTTGGTGGGCTTGAGTGGATCCGCCGCTTATGGTGAGATCCTCCTAATTAATCTATCTAGGAGATGCCGGATTCTGCCTAAAAAAACAGAAGAAGAAAGAAAGAAAGAAAGAAAGATATATTATATATATGGCCTTGTTATCCTAATGAAAAGTCCATAAAAACTAACATAAGCTGGGACCTTTATTTAGACTTTTTGAATGAATGGATGGTACTCAGACCCCTAACAATCCTTCAATACATCAATTATCAAATTGGGATGTTGGACATGATACCCAACGTAGATGCTGAGTCGAGCCACTTGGCAAGATGGCATAATTTTGTAGACGCATTCAATTAACCAAAAACACAATACGTAGGAACACCTCATCGATCTCTTCTACGGTCATCTAGGCACTCAGGTCAATCAAACTGTAATCAAATTCAAGGCAGCCAGCTCAAGGACATCTTGACAAAACCTGAAGAAGCAATGTAATTTGCAATCTGATTGCTAACTTGAACGACTGAAATTTATCCCCACTATAGAATTGAAGGCGCAAAATTTGCCTGTACCGCAAGCAAGAACAAAAAAAAATGTTTATGCATGAACAAAGAATAGAATGAAAGAGGTGAACGTATTAGGCCCTGTTTGGCACAGCTTCATCAACAGCTTCATGAGCTGTTGTGAGCTGTTTTTTGCCAAACACCCTTTTTGCAAACAGCTTCATGGATGAAACTCCTTAAATCATGCTCTCACAAGGGAATGGGGTGGGGTGAAGCTGAAAATAGTAGCTTTTCACAGCTCTCTCCCTCAGGCTCGCAGTTCTAGGAACCCACTGCCCTTGTAGTTGACAGAAATTACAACACTTTGCCACTGGGTCCCCACGCCTGTTTCCTCTCCTCCCGTTCGCACTTCTCTAATGATTTTAATTTTTTAATTTTAATTTTTTAATTCATACTCATTCAAATATATTTTTTTAATTCATATGACCATATACAAACATACAACTCCAAATGTTAGAACAAGTCAGGTAGACAGGGGCATCTTGGACAATTGCCCTCTTTCAGCCATGCATGAAGCTGTTGGTGAAGCTGTTTTGCCAAACAATTTTTCAAAACAGTTTTAGCTTCACCGGTGAAGCTGCTCGTGAAGCTGAAACAAAAAAAACAGCTTCACTAGTGAAGCTAAGCTGTGCCAAACGGGGCCTTAATCATAGACAAAAAAACATAGGGCATTACAACTCCACAGAGCCACATGCAAATAGAAAACATAAAAACGACTTTTTTTGGCAAAGGGATGATGTATAACGTGTACCTTGCTCTCAGTGCCGTCCTTCAGCCTACAATTGCTTCTTAGAGCAAGTTTAATAGTACAGATAGCTGCTACCTCTAATATATTTCCATGTCATCAAAAGATAATGATGCAGTCAACTCATACAATAAGCTGGCTATAAGTTGTCTCCACAAGAGCTCTCAATCATTTAATACATACATGGGTATTGATAATTTAATACATGCATATGTATAGCAATTAGTTCTATGGGTACATGCATGGATAATGCCTCTTTTCCTGTGCTATAGCCTGACTCTTGCATGGGAGTCGGCTTGGCTCTCTCTCTCCTTTTCTCTCCCCTCCACATAGGACTATGCTGATATGGATTCCCTTATAGCTAGCACAGTCAAACTTATTAAACTTGCTCTTATGGAACTGTTAGCTGGATAGGAGTTCTGGTTACCTCTCACCATGGGGCTTTTCGCACTGAAATAATGCAACAAAAAGACATGAGCAATAGTTTGTTGCACATCAATCATGAACGAAGGCTAATGTACGTACCAGCAATAGTATGCTCAAATAAGCAAGTAGGCAAGTAGCAACACTATTTCTCATTGAACCCCGTCCATGTGCTTATGTCTGTGATGCATAAGGACTGCGAAAAAGGCTCGGCATGAAAACTTCGTAGTGCTTGTGGAAACGTAAACACTTCGGCAAAGAACAACAACTGACGACGGCCACAACGTTGAATGGAGTCGTGCCTTGTGCAGTTGTGCGTCAAGCTGGGCGTGTCCGCGGGCCTAATCAATTGAAAGGCTTCCTGGAAGGGTGAAAACTGAAACTGCTTGTCTAGCCTTTTTATTCAGGGTGTCGTTGGAAGCTTTCTGATCATGGTTCTTTTGCTGTTTTGATTGTGTTGACTGTAACACCCCACTCATCCTCTGGGCCTAGAGTGCTACCATCATTGCAAATTAATACCACTTTTAGGCATCTGCTAAACAATTGAAGCAAACTCTACCTTGATCAAGAAGCAACAATCACTTACACCATACCATTATTAAGCAACTATGCTAGCTTACTGGAGGAATTAAACATACTACCAAGAGCTAGATATGTGAAGTGCTGCAAGAACGTGAAGTTATTCATGTGCTACACCCGCCCGCGCAATACGTCCTCAACAGTTACCTAAAAAAAATAAAACAACAAAGTAAGGGTGAGTCCAAAGACTCAGCAAGTACACAATAGAACGATAAACATGACCAAACATGTAAGCAAATCAACTATCCATAGCATACTCCACCTGTATTGCCATGCTCATATCATCATTCTCATGTTTCCACATTAACCATAACATGTTCCACATGCATTGTCATATTCCAACATTGCCAAAGCATCAATGCAATGCGATCCTGCTCTACATGCATATTTGCTCATCTCATTGCAAATACCGGTATTGCCGAGTGAACACCCGTCGATGTTCACCCATAATCTTGGGCCCGCCCATTTCGGCACGGGGGTCTCTCCACTCCCGTGGAGGCCTACCGAGGTAGGACTTACTCAAGAGCACTCCGGATTAGTCCGCTAGCTTTACTCGTAGCTAGGGACTTTCTCACCGCCCTCACTCTTGAGTGCACATAATGCAAATGCATATGTCCATTGTCATAATCATGCTCATCATTAACATCATTAGCAGGTAAGCATCATTGCCCAACCTACTCCATCATCCCCACCATCATTTACCATGCAACTTTATGTCATGTAAACATCACATTTCCACATGGATATCAGGTAATCATCGCATTTCCACAAAAAAACCATTATCATATCCAGTAAACATTGCATATTTATACACTCTGGTCTACCGCTCTACCATGCACTTGCCTGGTTAGCCTTGGGATGACGCGGGGACGGCTCCGACCCGGGACCTCCACCTGCGCACAAACCAACCTAACTCAACGGTAAACAGAAACCAGAGCTTCCATGAATATCAACGATTCTACGCGCTGATTCGACTCGAGCGTAGAATGCACGGGGTCAAGGTCCTGTCGCGCAGAGACCACCCCTTTTTTTCTCTTTTCTCTTTTTTTTCTTTCCTTTTCTCCTCTTTTCTTTTCTTCCTTCTTTTTCCTCTCTTCTCTTTTCTTTCTTGTCTTTCCTTCTTCCCTTTTTTCTTTCTTTCCTTCTCTCTTTCCTCCTCCTTTTCTTTCTTTTCTCCCCACCTCACCTGGCTTCTCTCTCCCCTATTCCACTCGGCCGAACAGGGCCTTCCTGGGGGCGGCGCAGCGGCGTGCAAGGCCGGCCGGCCCCCTCACCGCTGGCGGCCCCTCCCGCCGCCCCCTACCTTCCTCTCCCCCTGGTCTCCTCCCTCTCTCGCGCAGCCGTATGGCCGGCCCGATCTAGGCCGGAGCGGCGCAGCTAGGCACGGCGGCGCCGGCCCGTGGCCCGCCGCCGGCGGCTCCGCCAGCCCCCTCACCGCCTTCCTCTCCCGCTCCTCCTCTTACGCGTGGGAACCCCAAGCTCTCTCTCTCTCTCTCTCTCTCTCTGCCGGCCCTGGCTCGGGGCGGCGCATGGCCGGCTCGGCATCGCCGGCCCCCATCCTACCGCCGGTAGCCCCTTCGCCGGCCTCCGCCTCCGTCTCCTCCTCTCTCCCCGTCCCCTCTCTCTAGCGCGCAGCCGACCGCACCCAGCTCCTCCCGAGCAGCGCGACGGCGCACGGCGGGCTCGGCACGCCGGCCTCGAGCTCGTCGCCTCCCTCCTGCGCGCGTTGTGATGGAGCGCTTGGCCCCACCGCCCGGCCGACACGGCCAACGGCCGCCGGCCGCCTCCTCCGCCGCTCCCCTACAACGCCACTGCTACTACTCGTTGGCTTGCTCCTACGGATGGATGGTGAGACCTACCCGATTTCTGAGCTAGAAAGGAGTTGGCGTGGGTGAGGTTGGAGTTCAGGTGGCTCCCCTTGCTCCTCCTCTTCGGGCTCCCTCTTCCTTGCCTCCTCGTGGTGAGCTGGGTGGATGTGTTTGTGTTTTTTGAGTGGTGCTCGGTCTTGGCAGCGAGAAGGAATGGAAAGTGGTGCTTCGGTTGGCGCTGTTCTTGAGGCTGTGGTAGAAAAGTGGAGTGGGTGCAGTGGCTATGTGATGTCTTGTCTACTTAAGAAGCATGGCTATCACACTCACTGCGAAATGTCGCTTCTACCCCTCCCCTTTTTGCCTTGGCTGGCTATGGCCCTAAGGGCTTTTTGGTCTAGGGGGTTCTGGGGTTTCTACTGCAGCGGTAAGTCGGTAAAAGGTAAGGTGAGAATTTGCCGGATGATGAAAACCCTGAAACGCGAGACGGTGCCGACTGTCCCTAGGCAGTCTGGGAACCTCTGAGAGCGCTATACGACTCTCTAGACGGTGCCGACTACCCCGGGGCGGTTAGGGAACCTCTACGCGCGATAATAAATCGACACGTTAAAAATCGGTGGGTCTGACGATAAAAACTACACTCCTTAATCGCTATCGATTTCCCTTATGCATTTTTGGGGTATTACATTGACACATGGGAGCATGCGCTTTTGCATGTTATTGCCGTATTTTGTGTGCAGAGTAGACATGCTTTTCTCTGTTTCTCGAATCTCGAGCAAGGCTGTAAGACAATTGTAACTTGAGGTTTCCTTTAGTGGAAAATGGAGAAAACTTGCTCGAAGATTATGGCCACAGGCAGCACACCTAATTAATTATTATTTTTTGCATCATTCTCTTTCTCTTAAGCGATCAGCAGCTTTACATTCCACAGAATTCCTACCTGCAGTATTCAAGCGCACATGACCACATCCTGTTACCAGGAATTCGAAGAAACTGGTCCTTAATTCACAAACTAACACGTCAAAGCCAGCCATGGCAAATCTTTGTAAATCCGGTGCTTCCTAGTAACTTGTTTACATTCCAGAATCAATCAAGAAACTAAATCTGCAAAAGCAAATTACAGCTAATCCGCGGGAGGGGAATTGAGGTTGAGACGAGGAGTGGAAACTCGAACCTGAGGCGGGGCATCCATCCTCCGATCCGAGCCTCTAAGGCCCCGCCGCGGCGCCCCCTACGCCTCAGGCCGTCACTCGGAGTGGCCTCCCATGACCCATGGGGAAATGGGGAGCGAGAGGGAGACAAGGGACGGAAACGGATCTGTAGGCAAGTGCTCCTACGTATCTGTATTGACTGTATATAAATACATGTTCCCTTACAGTGTATACATGCCTTCTTCGGCGCTTTTACTTGAACCGGATAAAAAAACATCCATCACAAAGAACCCCTTATTCGAAGGAAAATATATCCTATACAACCTCATTTTATAGTATTATTTTAGGGTCTTTTCACGTGAGGGAAGCAGTGGGGATGCGTTGAGGTAGGGTGGTTTTCAAAAGATGGGTGGTGGCAAGAAGTTCAAAAAAGATAGCGCAAGTGTAGTAAAAGACCAGACTGCTTGGATCCAGGCCGCACAAACGAGATCAGATGGCTGCGCGTGGGAGTTGCAAAAATAAACACCATAAGGTGGGGGGTTTCACCAGATATATGACCTGTTCTTTCAGTTTTTTAGGGCCTGTTTAGTACAGCTCCTGCTCCTAGCTTCTCTGTTGAATCTTGTGGAGTTGTGCCAAACAACATGCTTCTCAAAAGTAACTGATTCTGCTTCTTGTGTGGAGCAGGTTCCAAAATGAACTAACCAGGAAAAACTGGGTTGAGGTGGATTGTCGTGGGGAGCCAACACACCCTAAATACAATAACCCATAGAACATCAACATATTTACCCGCAAAAATGCCATCGAGCAAAATGCCCCGCCGCCTCCCTCTGTCGTCCCGTCTCCCTCATTCTGCTCTCTCACGCCGCCTGCTCCCTCCCCTCTCGCGACGCCCGCCGACTCCCCTTCCCCTCTC
Organism: Dendrocalamus latiflorus; assembly: GCA_017311315.1. NCBI lineage: Eukaryota > Viridiplantae > Streptophyta > Magnoliopsida > Poales > Poaceae > Dendrocalamus > Dendrocalamus latiflorus. Next base: position 11,472,429 of record CM029631.1, read on the forward strand.
GAGCCCCGCCGCCTCCCTCCCGCGCCGGCCGCCGCCTCCCTCCCGCCTCCTCCCTCTCGCGCCTGCCGCCGCCTCCTCCCTCTCGCGCCGGCCGCCTCCTCCACTCCACACGGTCGCCTCCCTCCAGATCTCGTCCCCAGCACCGGTACCGCCGCCTCCCTCCCGCCTCCTCCCTCTCGCGCCGGCCGCCTCCTCCACTCCACACGGCCGCCTCCCTCCAGATCTCGTCCCCAGCACCGGTACCGCCGCCTCCCTCCCGCCTCCTCCCTCTCGCGCCGACCGCCTCCTCTACTCCACACGGCCGCCTCCCTCCAGATCTCGTCCGACGCCACCTCCTCCGGTCGCCAGCACCGCCGTCGCCTCCCCCCTCCCCTCAGCAAGGTGAACCCCCTAACCCTAATCTCCCCCTCTCTCCTAACCCTAGATTTGGGCTTGTAATTGTTCATGGTATTCACTTGCTACTGTAATTGTGCTTAGCTGTTGTATGCGTTTATGTTATTCACTTGCTGTTCATTGTATTCACTTGCTGTTCATGATATTCAACTTGCTGTTCATGGTATATCTTTTGAGCTGTTCCAGATGAGTAGAATACACTGCTCATTATCACCGACAATTTCATGATTATCACACAACAATTTTATGAGACTGGAAAAAGTAAACGAAGAACATGTGCTATGCTGATTCACACATACATATATGTGCTATGTTTGATCACATATATTGTATTGTCGATTATATCTTAAAGCTTTTCTCTTTGTTCTTTATTTTTGGGGTATGTGTGGGGGTGGGGATGCCTAACACTGCCGATGCCGGTCCCAAGCCCGGATTAAAGTGGAGGGGGCATGAATTCAAGTTGATTTTGCACAGTGGCAAATCAGAGGAAGAACCAAGTTGATTTTGCAATTAAGAAATCCTTTGCTCTTATTTTACTCATGGATATGGTAGCTCATTTTGCAATGTGTAGCCATTCATGAACCCTTGGCTTGGCCCAATGCACCGTCAATCGATTATTTGTATGAATTGGGGAAAAAGCTATTGGTATTGCTTTCCTGCAGGGTGGTGAATTGGGGAAAAAATCGATTATTTTAACATCCATTTTGTTCAAACTAAACTCAAGTAATCAAATTTCTTTCCTGCAGGGTGGTGATTTTTCAAGAGGAGATGGTATTGCTTCATTAGCCCAGGACCTGGAGTTGGAGTCTTGGTCTCCTGGATAGAGGCATAGCCGCATAGACCATTGCCGTATTGTTATGTGGTTCTCAATTTGTGTAATTGTGTCAAGGATAATGTGGTATTAACAGATACCAAACCGTATTATAAATTGTACCTACTATTTGCCTGTGGCTCTGTGAATGCACAAATATATATACAATCAATTTTTTTTGACGGAAAAGATCAGTGCAAGGTAGGCCGAGGTATTGCCGATCCCAGTTCATTATGAGAATGTTCTACATAAAAATATACCACCAGTCAAAAAGGAAAAAAGAGAAAGAAAATCTAGTTAAATTGAAGTGTCAAAACTAGGGGTAACATGGTCTATTTCCCTCAAATCCCCCCTTTTATGAATCTGGAGCTAACCTAGTAGCCAAACACTTTTTAGATGCAGCTCCAGATTCTCAGAGAAGTGGATTCTCAGAGAATCCAGAGCAGAAGCTGAAAAATGAGAATCTGGAGCTCTACCAAACATGCCCTTAAAATCTGTTTTTTTGACTTTTCTACAGTAACTAGCTTTTAAACGGAGTATCTTTTTAAAATAGGATCTACTAGTTAATTACAGTAACTAGCTATTAAACGGAGTAACTTTTTAAGATATGATCTACTAGCTGATGGATGTGAATTGCATTGAGGGGTGCCCGAGGTGGGAGCCTGGGATTGGGAGGTGACTGCGGCGGCACGGCCAGCACCTCCTCCAGTGAGTCGCCCGATGATCGGGATGGGAATCGAAGCAGCAGTGGTGTCCAGAGTCTAGATGAGAGGGCAAGAAGCGAAGGAAGGAAGCGACTTGGGTATTCGCACTTGACGATGCGAACTCGATAGTGCTGCATTTGCAGTTTTCCCTCACGAAGTGGCTTGCACCGTCAACCTAGGCTTACTACACTCAGCTGTGCCTACGTTGCAAGGCCGTGCCGTAAGATGTTGAGCTAAGCAATCAGATCAAGGTCGGATGGATCCTCTCACTTAACATATTTTTTTTAAAAAATAAAACATGCGTCATTGACTCAGTATTTTGAAAACCCCCTCCTCTCCCCGCTCCCAAATCGGGTGGCCTCTAGGTGTTGGTCCCAATCCCCGCCGCCATCCTCTCCCCGTCCAACGCCGTTGCCCATGTCCAACGCATCATAGCTCAGAGCTCTCCGCTGTCGACCGTGTTGCTATTGTTGGACATGAGCTCGATGTTGCCAAAGGAGGAGCAGAGAGGAAGGAATGATAGAGGAGAGAGAAGGGTTGCACGAGCAACGGGAGGATGCGGCGTGGCCAAGGGGCGCGAGACGTGGTAGGGAAGCAGTGGGGATGCGTTGAGGGAGGGTGGTTTTCAAAAGAGAGGGTGGTTTTCAAAAGATGGTAGGAGGTGGCAAGAAGTTCAAAAAAGATAGCGCAAGTGGAATAAAAGACCAGACTGCTTGGATCCAGGCCGCACAAACGAGATCAGATGGTTGCGCGTGGGAGTTGCAAAAATAAACACCATAAGGTGGGGTTTCACCAGATATATTAATATATTATTGTCTGATTTGTAAGATGCACTCTACCATCGCTAATATATTTTGTAGTCCCAAGGAGAACCCCAATTGTTCATAATATTTTGGAGCCCCGTTTTGACGATAAGGTGCCGAAAAATAAAAAAAAGTAAATAACATTTTATTAAAAATACTAAAGAATACTATTTTACTAGGAAAATGAATTGAAAATCTTCGGGCTTCAGCCTGCCCTTACAAGGCCCGGCCCGGCCCGGCCACTCTAAATCGACCGAAAAGAAGGGGGAGACACACGCCACAGAGTTTTTTTTGCTATTTTAGTACCCTCAAAAGCAGGTTTCTCTAAAATAGTACTGATACCGTGGGCTTCTCTAAAATGGTACTGTTAATGATCTATCTACTCCATAATAGTACTCTACTTTATTTTCTTTTTTTTTCTGATTTTTATTCCCTAAAATACCTAAAGTACCCCTCCTAATTTGATGAGATCTAATCAAATCTTTCAACCGATTCACAATTCTGTTCGTTCGCAGCCCGCCTGTTCACAACGAACCCTTACCCATTAGTCCCCTCCCCTCGCCGCACCGACCCCCGTCTCAGTCACCTGCGTCCCGTCCTCTCCTTAGCCCTAACCTCGCCGTGCCGTCGTTTCCCGCTGCCCGTCCTGACATCCTCCCCTGGTTCGGTGCTCCCGCTTCGGAGATTCCTGCGCCGCCGCTACTGGTCGGTTACCTATCTCTCCCTTCCCCTCCTCTTAATTCTAGTCACTAGTATGCAGTATACTGCTAGTACATGCTCTTCTGCTGCCAACTACTGCAGGTGTGGGCTAAGAACAACTAGGCTTTATACACGTTTCTTGCTAGAGAGATCAGCTGTTGTCACTGCCCTGTTTAGGAGTCGGTATCAGCCTCCCTTTCTTTGATCTTTTAGCAAAGCTTTGTGTTAATCTCTGTCTATTGTTGGTGCATGTGTTTTTGGGTTAGTTTGGGGACCTCCCCTCCCTTTTCGGTTTCTTCTGGGAGGACTTTTGTAATTTTTCTGTCCGTTGTCATGTGACGTGCAACCTGCCCATTCCACAAAACACGTATAATACAATATGCAAATTAAATTATATGACTGGATTTTTATGATGTGCAGTTTCTGCCTGTAGCAGTAACGGTTTCCGTCGTCAGGTTGTTGCAGATGTTTTCTTCTAGCAACCAGGGGCCTAAGACACTATACATCAAGCCACTGCCGCCCTTCATAACATCAGAAGTGCAGCTCCAGGAAGAGTTTCAACTTCTTGGGCAGGTATAGGGTCGGTGTGGATGTAAATTGTTTCATGAAATTGAAGAAAACAAGTCTATCCCATTATGATTTGAAAGATATACATGTCTCTTGACAATAGCTACGCCAATTTTTTCAATGTTGTCATAGACATGTTACTTTATCATTTCATATGCCTCATGTCTTTACTGACTAATATCTGCTACCTTTTGCAAGTTACTGATTATCTTGTGTGTTTTTGTTAATCTGTAGGTTCGGTACGCTCGGATCGATAGGGATCAGCAACCGATTGTTGGTTATGTTGAATTTGCACGGACAGATATTGCTGCCGGGATTCTAAGTGAAATCCCTGTGGGACAATACCAGATCGGATGGGCAGTTGGGAACCTATCAGATAACCAGCAAGGAGGAGGTAATGCATTGCCAGTTTGTAGAGAATTACCGAGTAAAAATTGCATGATTTTGGAATTAGCGAGTAAAAATTGCATGATTTTGTTATAAGTGCTCGAGTGGACTCACTGCTTTGTATTTTTTTTTTCTGACAGCATGTTTCAATTTACGTCACCGTGAGACACCTCGGGATACACCGGTAGTCTATAGACCACCAGGGCAAGGTTCTGCACAGGCAGCACAATTTCCATGACAGGTAATGCAATTCTTGCTAAAAATTTGCTGTGTTTTCATACAAGCAACAACAATCAGTGGTGAGGGTGACAAGAGTGTGGTTTGGGTGTGAAATAAGGATATAAGATTATTCACCGGATTTTGTTGGGAATTAATGTAAAAAGATAGTTATATTAATAAATAGTCAAAATGTAATGGAAAATATAGTTGAGAGGCATGAGACATTGAGACCTAATCAAATGAATCAAATTAGTTAAAAATGGCATGTGTTTCTTTTTTTCTTATGCTATTTTTTTTAAAGAGTTCAAAGTAAAATAAAGGTTCTTTGTAGGTGTATGTTCAAAACTTTCTTTAGGGTGTGAGGTACCCCTATAAATCGGAGTTACTCAGATTTATTGTAGTCTTGATTATACGAGTCACTTATCTTTGGATTCTTTTAATATTTGTTTCAAATAGCAACACTACCCTGTTTAGTTTTGGACAATAAGCTACTTTACAGATCCACTATGTTCCTTTGGTTCCTGCTGCACTCCTTGATCTATCCTTGTTTATTATGCAAATTACTACTGTTGTGTGGTCCAGTAGTAATATGACAGATTGCACAACTGCATTTGAAACTTTGTATGTATGTGTAGATCCAAAGTGTCAAGCACTCAAGGTAGATATTTGTACTTTGTAGGGTTGTATGCTGTAGTTTAATAGTTTTGACACGATTTATTTGCAGAGTTGATCCAGCTTGATTGTGCAGCTCTGGTATTCCGGTATAAATTGTTTGTTTAATCAATAGGTTTTGTTACATAAGTACTTTACCTTGTATGCTATAGAATTTGCTGTTGAAGAATGCCAGCTTGTGACCGATTGTTCCTTCTCTGGATTGTTATGACTAACATTTTTTTTCCTATCTCATATGTTGCACTTTTATAAGTAGTTTTTTAAAATATATTTGGTTGTTGTGTATTTGAGCATGTGCCATGGGTGAAGAATCTGATGATGATTTTTTTTAGGTTTCTCATCAAAAGACCAGTGACTCGAGCAGTCTTTCAAAGTTGTCACCATGAAAGAAATATGGGGCTGTCCCATGTGGGATGTCCTCCACATCCATCTGATTGTGATCCTTGAAGCAATCGGACAGCTGTGGGCTTTATCGGCATGTGGGGACAGCCTAGAACTCTGAAATGCTTACTATGAAATTTTAATAACCCTGCTTATTATGAACTCGCTGTGGAGATGGCAAGGCAGAAGGCTACATGCATGTAGAGAATTTTCTCTGTTTGATAGGTCCCGACTATTCTGAACTTTGGTTATTCTTATTTGTATGGAACAATGTAATTAAAACCTAACCTCTTGTGTACACTTCAAGAAACCTTTCTGGCGGCTTTGTTTGTGGAGTCATTTCCCATGACGTAATATTCCTGCTATATCTATATTAGCAATTGCTGCTTTTTTGTAAGGGGTGAATTGCTCCATTCTATCGCAAAGATCATTCGATTAGATGGTCTAGAGAAAAATGCATAACAAATTACTAAAATACCTGCAATAGATTATCTCAATTGTGCAACATTAGATGGTAGAGAAACTTGTACAAAAACCACAAACTTGTACAATAAAACATCAAACTTATACAATAAAACAAAAACATCATATCTTGTAACAAAAACCACAAACTTACAACAATAAAACATCAGATGGTCTAGAGAAAAATGCACACTAAATTACTAAAATACCTGCAATAGATTCATTTCAATTGTGTAACATCGAAAAAATAGAAGGCAGCATCACAAAATGCCTTTTGATGTAACATTGACACAATGCAACAAAACAAATCACTTTCATCAACAATCAAGTGAATGTGCTGCAACAAATTTCTAAATATGCAAATAAAACCCACCAAAGAAAGAAGGCAATAGTGGTGGCATAGCTCGTAGTAGGAGTAGGAAGTGACCGATCGGAGGCCTCATCGCCTACAGGCCCATATCAAACGGGGGAGAGATTGGAGCACACCACCACCTCCCCTACTCGAGCCCCTTACTCGAGCTTAAGAGGCCTCGTCGCTCAGCTATAGAACTCCGCCACCATGTGACCACTCGAGCTTGGGAGGCCTTGAAGGCCTGCTGTTACCGTGCAGGATGGAGCCCTGACCAGAGCTTCCTGGAGGGTGAAGACAAACATGGGAAGAGACGAAGAGGGAGGGGGAGGAGGAAGGGAGGCACACGTGGTTTGGCGGGCTCCCATGTTGCGAACTCTGACCACTGATGATGATGAGCCGTGGGAGAGGGGGATGAGCAGTGAAGGTAGACGGAGAAGGGAAAAGAAGCGGTAGAGAAGAGAAATGGATAAGATAGGAATTGTGGAATTGATTGTGACCGTAGCCTACAATGCTTTTGATGACTAGGAGAGGAGGACCAACAGTGGAGGTAGGTGAAGAGAGGAAAAGAAGCAGTAGAGAAGGGAAATGAATAAGATAAGAATGGTGTAGTTAAGCTGTGACTAAAACGTACCATGTTTTTGATGTTATCAGTCCGGTATCATTCCCTATATATTTTTTTTCTTGCCCCTGCCTCTCAAATGGCTAGATCCGGCTTTAAGGGCCCTAAGCAACGTGAACCCGACCCATCCAAACAAGCCTAATTTTTTAGGGAAAAAACTGTAGTGGGGAGGGCCTCACTGGAGGGCCCCATAGAATCCCCTTCCAATTTCTTGTGAGCTGTGTTTTTTTGTTTGACACGTCGCCGATGCCGATTCGGTGCGGGTCCCGCTCTTTACTTTTCCTCTTCGCTGATCAAAGCTCTCGCTGTCCCAATTCTGAGATAGAGTAGATACACCAATGCACGACCTGGCACGTGATCAAGACAGTGCCCCGCCAGTCGCAGGTCGGCTGCTGCCACGGGCGCACGGCCAAGCCAGAGCGAGAGGCACAGGACGAGGACGTGGCGCGCCTCTTCCTGGAGGCGGTTGACCTGCTCTCCATCGACGAGATGCCCGTCCTCCTCAAGTGCGACGTCGGCGGCGGCGCCTTCTTTGGCCTCCTTGACCCCGTCTCCAACATCGTCCTCAGCGTCGTCTCGTACCTCGACCGCCTCGAGCACCCTCTGCCTGAGGAGTTGACCCGCCACGGCCGCATGACGGTGGAAGAGCAGCAGAGGGAAGCCTCGAAGAACTGGATCGGAACACGTCGACATGGAGTTTTTTTCCAAAAAATTGGGCTGCGCTTCGCCGCCGGGAGGTCAAGGAACGGCCTCACCGTGTTCCTAGAGAACTACTTTCGGTACCTCACCAAGCCTCAGGCCGCGCGTTACCTCGAGTTGGCCGGCTTCGACCTCGCCCTGGCCGTACAGCTCGTTCATCACAACAGCTTCGTATTGCCCTGCGCCATCCCCGATCCCAGCAGCTACAGGACGCAGGCAGCTCTCAAGCTGGCCGCGCATGAGGCCGGGCTCTGGGTGCCCAAGGACGACTTCGTGCTTCTTGCCACCTCCCGGTACCCCCACGACCTGCTCGAGAAGGCCACCGCACCGCTGCTGATGAGGGGAAAGCGAAAGCTCCGCCGATCCGACATTGACATGATGCGCTTCTTGATGCGGTGGCGGTCGGATGATTGCCCCGACGAGGGTGATCCTAATCTTGCACACCTCACCGTGCTCCAGTGTCCGGAGGATGTGCCGTCTATGACGACCGTCTACTTGGAGCCGGCGCCCAGCCTTACGAGGAGCCCAAGTTATCACCCCTTCTCCTCCTCCTCCTGTGAGTACCAGCGATATCTCAAGTTGTCGCTGCTGGATTCAATCCATGTGTTCTACTTGGAGGCCCTCGCCTGGCTGCCCTGAGAAGTCCTACGCATGCATCTCCGTGGCATCCTGGTGGCTGACCATTGCTATGGCCCCTTGGACCCTGTGTCCAACATCATCCTCAACGCCCTCTGGTATGACATGGCCTTCCCTCTCAAGGTTGGCGAACAGGAAGAAGCAGACGTTCTCGACAACAAATGTTTTCTACGCATGGAGCGCCGTTCTCTTGATGGTCTTGTCGCATTATGTTCCGACTTTCTTTCAGCCAGTCACAACCATATTGTCTCAGAGCACGAGGCATTGGAGTTCCTATGCTACAAAAATTGTTATCTCTGTATTGAGTTGTATGAATCATCAGACATTGTTCACTTCAGATCTGCAGCCAGTGCTGTCAGACACCCCCAACCCATCATCTTTGGAAAGTTTCTCAAATCTTTGTACCTGCAAGTGGTTGTCAATTTGATGTACTTGCTAGGGTGTAGAGGTTCCAAAATTACCATCGCTTATAATGAAATTCAGCAAGTTTACGACATGATTAGAGCCTTCCTGCCCAAAGAAAATCCGAGGTGGACAATAGTCATCTCTCCTTTACACCCTGTTTCTATACACAATATTTTTGGATCTTAGAATATTACCGTTTTTTAAAAATACTAAGGCATCAATATCGCTGTTTACAAACTATAGTTTTCCGAAAATTATGACTCTTTTTTGTTTTAACAACTGATCATTATTAGGTCTGAAATCACTAGCATCTCTTAAAATTTATTTCTTTTTTGCTTTCTCATTTTGCTTGATGACAGGTCGTTGCTGCCACTGCGAGAAGATTGTGAGTAGGATTGTGCATCCAGTTTCCAGAAGTTACTTTTCGAATGGCGGCAAGGATTCTACGGAGTCATTCCGAGTTTGGAACAATTTTGATGAATATGGCATCAATGTGGATCACATGCTAGAGTCAGATTTCATTTATTTTGATCAAACAAGGGACGGCAAGTTGGCACATAGTTTGAATGTGCTCGGTGCCAAAAATGATTCATCAGCATAAGGTCACGGGCCATTGGCCGATGGGTGGTATGGTCTCAAGACAGAGGACTTGGCTTGCGTGTGCAAAATATCTATTGCCACTTCTAGTTTTATCTAACCCTAGTTTCAAATATTAATATTGTTTCTGGGTTGAATCATTTGTCTAGTTTAATCCTTCACTGAAATACAAGTGCATCAAGGGATGCTATTTATATTATTGTTGTATTTTTTAAAACTACGAATGTTGTCTGATGGTTTGGCTGCTTTCCCTTGCTGCATTGGAATAACTTTCACTCTGTCAAATATTAAGTTACTGCATAGTATATTTGCTTCTAAGCTTGGCAACTTTCTTAGTTTATTGTGTTTGCTTCAGGAATTGGTAACTATGAGTGAAAATTGTTTTGAGGAGGTTGTGCACAGTGTATAGGATGAGTTCCCACGCCGTTAGTATTTGGCATGAGTACTTTTTGTTTAAATATTGTGCTACTTCATTTGTTGTCTAGGAAGTTTAAACTAATTACAAACATATGTTTTCATTTAATCTCTCTGAATTTTACGGTTTGTGAAAAATTAAAAGTAATTGCATCATTCTGCTGGCAATTTTGTAATTAGCTTTTCTGGAATTGAGTGTTAACTTCGCAAAAGTTTGAGAAATTAATCTATGTGAGCAAAAGTTTCAGAAACTGATCTGTGTTAGCAGAAGTTTGATAAGTTGATCTATGTTGGCATAAGTTTGAGAAATTGATCTGTTACACTGTTAGCATACACCGCATGGTGTCATGCCGTTGAGGTAGGGAACGCCCAACCAATGGCGGATTTAGGATTTTTTTGAATGGGTGTTCGCAAATTACATTGTGTTACATTTTTTTAATATATGCTTATATTGGTTTATAAATATTGAAGATAAAAGTCACATTTCTAAGTCTATTGAAAGTCACTAACACTAAAAATTTGAAATAATAAACTAATACTAATACTTTATTTGGTGGCAGCATAATTACAATTTTTTAGAGTAAAACTATTACAACTTTAGTTGACAACACAAGTGTGCATTTTGTTTTTAAATAGATGTTAACTTTAACCCACTTCTCTTTTCTTACATTGACACTTTGAACATATTGCTTCCGAAAAATAAAATATAAATATTTATAAACCAAAACCAACTCTACCAAATGATGTATATTTTGGATTGAAAGGATTATATAGATTCTTGTGACCACTAGACTTATGACAATTGGCACCATCAAATTCTTTCGAATAAAGCATCTAAAATATCTAGATATTTCTAGGAAAATATCTGGATTTAAGATCATGTTCATGGGATCTCTAGAACCCTTAATTATCTACATCTTTCATGTAGATAAATCATCCAATATTCCATCTAGTAATTTTAATCTACAGATTAATATATGGTACTAGAAGATGATAAATTTACCAGATAGCCGGATTACAAAATTCATAGCTTAAAATCTATTTATCTGATCAACATAAATAAATATTGTACAGAAAACTATCGAATTTTTCTACAATTATCTAGTAAATGACATTTTTAAATTACTCTCATACAATACCCAAAATTACAGGAGAACAATATAGCAGATTAACCGATATACTAGTCTTTTCCCTAACGAATACTTTTCACTTTCTCTCTAATCCCAACTCTAATCTCTAATTAAATTAACAAACATAGAGAAAATCAAATTATTACCCAAGCGAGGAGCGAGAAAGCCACGATCTCCTCCTGCCTTTTACCCCGACTCTTGTCCCGTTGCTACTCCTCCTTTTCTTCCCTTGATTGACACTAATTTTCCCCGGCTTGCTCGCTGGTCAACAGCTGGTCCTCACGGTTCGCGCATGCGTGTACCGAGGTGAAACTAACGAACCCGGTAGCGAGCGATGCAGTGACCAACGCAAGTAATATGCATGACATATGGGCATTCAATGAGTCTCTCAAGAATGGATCCCCAACGTTCAGCACAAGAGACAGACCATTGTCAAGATTTCTATCCTCCTCAACAAATCCGCAATCCTCAGTTCCTCACATCCCAATCCCAAACCTCTCTCGTCTCTAGTTCCAGCCCATCCTCTTCCTTGAACTCTTCTCCATATCTCGTCGCGGCGGCGGCGGCTATTGCTTCGTTGTTTGTCTCAAATTCTCATGCCAACGTCATTTAACCCTCGAAGCGAAGGGATTCTTCTCTCCTAGGTGTCGTCGTCGTCCTCCGCTCTGCCGGATTGATCTCCTCTTTCGCTGGTAAGAAAGCCCTAGCTTGCTTGGATTGTTCTCAGAGTGAGCTATGTCCCGAGGATCTTTTCTTTTCCGTGAGCAATCTCATCCAAATCTTCCTTTCTGGGATGGATTGTCCAGTCCATGGAGTTTGTGGTGGATTTGCTTGTTGCGTTGTGAATTACCAGTAGCAGTTTATTTTTCCATATTTTTGGGGGTTCAACTGAACCCCCATGTCCCACGTTAGGTCCGCCCCTGTTGTAGTTGCGGAGTTTGCTTTCTATATGTGATATTGTCAGTGTTGAATCGCTCGATTGGATCGCCACTATGGATACTTGTTGCTGCAAAGGCTTGATTTTCTGAAGCCGGTGAGGGAATTTGTTAGCACCTAAGCATTTGTTTTTTATAGGTTGTCACATGTCGGAGGCTGAGTTAACCTGTCCCTGAGTTTTAATAACATTTTAGCCCCTATAATGGACTGTGTCATGATGAGGTTGTTAAATTCTAAGGGAATTGCTCCCCTAGGAAAATGCCTTTATCAAGAGCGAGAGAGAGAGAGAGAGAGAGAGAGAGAGAGAGAGAATTGCTGAAGTTTATATTGTATAGTTGCTAGGCGAATATGTAATTTATCTATGATTACTCACTTGAGGGGTTGTGGTTGAGTGATAGCATGGTACGCTATATTGTGTGACACAATTTGGTATACTTTCAGTCTGTCATATGTAAGCCCTGGTCATCCTCGATTTGTAGTTCCACTACAGTAGGTATGGTTAAAGTGAGATAATCGATTTATCCATGTTGTTGTTCGATGTTGTTCATGTGATATGTCAAACTCCACCCATGTCTCATCATTAAATCAATGTAGTTCAAGTAGCGAGTTTATGTGTTGTGCAGCCAACAGTTTAATTTGTTATAGTCTTCCTAACTGAGGTATTTGGGCGTAATTTTACTTCTACTTAATACTTGAATCACTCTGTTTACTTAATACTAGAATTTCTTGGCACGTCAAACTATAGCGGCGTGGGCAAGAAAATTTTCAATTTCTTCAGTCTTGTTCAACTTCACAGTCAATTCTTTGTATTTTTTTATATAAAAAATGGTTGCCTGTCCTGTATGTCACTAGAAAATATGCTTGCCAAATCTTTGTAGTTGAATTGACATTAACACAACACTAGCTCTAATTTTATTGGTCATTTGATCGCCTGTTAATCAAAAATTTGAAATACTTATTTTCTTTGCATAGTCATGTTTCTCCCAAATTTCAATTGAGCTGTAAAATGTCTGCAACAAGTTTGTGTTCGAATCTGTTTATCCATCTAACATCCTTCTCCATACTCTTCCTCAAAGATCCTCTCAGTAACAGAAGCAAACGGTATGTAAGTTATCTGACAGACAGTCGCAATGGCACTGTAACCCCAGATCGCCTACACGAACAAGTTAGCAAGGCTGATTAATATATAGTTTGACCTTTGTGACCAAAGGGGGAGGAAGCGTGCATTATGCTAGTTTTGGCGACTGATTTCTGGAGTTGCTTAGTACTGGTAAGCCCTAATTCAGGTGGTGTGTGTGTGTGTGTCATTCTGCTTGTCAACTGGGTGTTTGTTGGGTTGGATATCTTGTTTTAGATGATTTAGGCAATTAGTTATGTTCTTTTCTATTGCTTCTGCACTTTGTATTGGGTGATCATTGATTGATATCCTGTTCTATTTACTTGACTTCTAAAGGAAGGGGCTCTTTTGCATAGGGTAAATTGTTAGTATAGACAAACTTGAGAACCCTTTTCTCTTTTCTGTTAAAATTGAAGATGACACCAGAAGAAGTCTCCGATCCCATGTGCACACCAGCTGTTGAGGAGGAGTGGTGTCCACCAACACATGATTATCTTGATATCTTGGCCCTTATGTATTCACGCCCTCCCAATCCCAAGGATGCAGAGGCTTGGCTGTGTCCCAACCCGAATTGTAGGACAGAGAATCCTCCTGTTCCTAATGTCTTCATTAATGTCTATCGCACGCAATGCATGAATCCAAACTGTCAAAAACTGGTGAGATTCTGAATATACCACGCCTGTTTTCTTGTATGAAAGTTTATCATCCATAATACCGATATGATTGTAAATACTTTTTTGAAGATCAAGGTCGCTCAGGATTTCAAGTTAACAGATTTCATTTTAAACGAGATTGACATTGATTTCCCAGCATACCATCAGCATAACACTGGTAAGCTTTTTAGGAAAAAAAAATAGTTAAGTGCATTGTAGGCAACTTGGACTTGGACAGATGTGTCCTTTGGGGACCCTAAACTGAGAATTGCACATCTACCTCCAAAATTGTATAAGTGTGTCCTTTGGGGACTTGGACAGATGTTTCTCGTTCCATCTGACGATGTTTTTCTCCTGAAGAGGCTGATAGCAAGTGGATTTCCTCTAGTTGCCTGTATAATAAGCGGCAATTGCTTGTTAGAATTGGGGGCGGGTGAGGTTTACATACCTCCTAAGGCCCTGTTTGGAATGCGGGTATTTTTCCCGATTCCTGCGGGAATTGCACTGTTTCCTGTAAAATTCCTGTGAAATTCCTCTGTTCCAAACAGGCCCTAAGTCTGGTTACCCATACCCTCATCCAGTAATGGGCCACGCAGTTCTATTACAAGGATCAGGAACTGATGAAGTGGGTATTTACTTCACGTTTCGGGACTCATGTGGACCTAATTGCCATAAGAGGTGGTTCGATCTCCATGGCGCTGGTGCTAGATTAAGACCTGGTGATTTTGATGGTTGTGTATATGGTTTTTTTTCTTCTGGAAAATTGGTTGTGCTAACAAGGATGAGAAAGCAGGTTCAAATACTTTATTCGTATGATTGAGCATTTGTGATTTGAAGTGTCATCACTCTCTGTTTTTGTGTTTCTTTAGCTAGATTTTTTTGGGGCATCACTAGCTTAGTTTTATCTGTGTTCAACATTCACGTCCATTTAATCTGCATATAGTAAGTGACCAATTTAATAGGAGGCTATTAATCTCTCAGAAAGATCATCAAATGATTAGTACTACATATAACTGTCCACTATAGGCTGTTCTTGACCTTTCTGTTTGACTCTATACCCTCTTGTAAGCAATATATCAACATAGCACTTGAACATTTCAATGATACCCGAAAAACTTGGTTTCATATCACAAGCAAACTAACATGATGGTCAATTAGCGCCATTGATGTTTAGATGATAACTATATGCTTGTAGCCTGGTATATGGTTTTGTTCCAGATGATTCTGTTTAAAGTGGTCTGTTTGATTGTATGTTGTTTAGTAGTTGTAGTTAATACTTATTTTACTTGCTAATAATTATGTGGAAGAGTTGTGACAACTTAAAATCTATCGTTTTCTTTTGTTTTTGAGCCTGAAGATGGCCAAGTCCCCCTCCTGCGTTGGAAGCGAAGATGGTTGAAGCAGCCTTTGAAGTCACCGCTGTGGAGGAAATAACATGAAGGAAAGGAAACTTGAGTCACTTGTTTTTGTTTTCTTCTTCAAGAATTTGCTTTGTCTTTTGTTCTCATTTGGGTTGTACTGGCTATTGTATGTACTCTCTCAGTCCGCAAATGTAGGTCTGTCGTCAGATCCTTGCAGTCAAAACTTTAAAACTTTGACCATTAATATATAATAAAGTATATAAATTTGCTATATAAAAACAATATCACTGAATTTGTCTTGTAAAATGGTTTTATAATGTATAGTTTTTATTTATATAATGTGATACAAAATAACAGTCAAAGTCTTGCTTTAGAGACCGTAAAATATCAAAAATAACCTACGAATATTTATGGACAGAAGGAGTAACATTGCGCTGAATTGATATCTCCCCGTCCTCGATGGCACGAACGGAACAGGGAACAGAACACGGTGCCGAGCGGATGCAACCCTGCCAAGTGATGCAGGAGGAGCTAGCTCGGGATTGGGGTCCTCTGACTTTGCACAAGCAAAGTCAGGGTGACTTTGCGCGATCTGAGCCGTCCGCGGAGAAAGAATGGCCCAGATTTTGCCTGTGCAAAGTCAGAGGATCCGAATCCGCTAGCTCGACGTACGTAGTATTGAGTGTGATCCATGCAGACGGATCAGCACGCGGAAGCAGCAGCTTGTCCAGTGTGATCCAATTGTCGCGGATCGCGCGCGTGGTTCGGGCCTGTTCGGCAGGCCACAAAGAACACTTGTCCACCAACGTACAGCGGCTTGTGAAGATCGCAGCTTGTCCACCAACGCGCGCGCGCGCGCACGGCCGCTCGAGAAAAAAGTCAGTCTCGGCAAAAATCACCACGCGACGCGATTGATTGCCTCTCGCAACATTACTGCGTGCGTACGTCCCATGTATCCTTGCCTGTTACGATATCTGTTCCCGGTGGTAGGTACATCAGCATTGAAAACCCGTCCGTAGTGAGATTACTCAGATGAACAACGGCCCAACAGTACGATCCGCATGCGTTCACCCCCCAATGTATGCACAAAGCGTACAACTTATTCAGTGCACTGAGAGTTACATAAGAGCAAGTTCAATAATAGAGTCAAGTGTTTGGCTATAAGCCAAGTTATAAGAGTCAAGTTATACAATAATCTGTCTCCTATTTGTCTACAAAAGATTTTTTTATTATTATGTGGTACCATGTCTCACATTCTCTTTCCTACTCCTCCTCACATACATTTATTATCTGGACCCACCACTGCATAGGCTCCCGTGGGCAGCTTGTTGCTTGCATGAGAGCCAAGCTCTCCTCTCTCTCCTCTCTTCTCTCCTCCACATCAGCAAAAATGCTGACTAGCTTGGCTATAAGACCATTGTTGTACTTGCTCTAACGCAGGAAAGGAGGGGGGACGAAGAGAAAAGGTCTGAAAAACACACGTTCCATTGGCGGGATTGTAGCCACTTTTTTTTTCAAAAAGTGCTGTCGTGCACGTGCACGATAGATCCGTAAGAGAGGGCTATATTTATAAAAAATAGATGTTTATAAGTTAAATTTAAAAAAAATAGTTAGAGCGATATTTTCAAACTAAGTTCTGGATTTGAACCCAAATTGCCTGGCCCAGACGGCTTTCCAGCAGAATTTTATCAGAAATTCTGGGAGGTTCTAAAAGGTGACTTAATGACAATGTTTCATGATTTTTATTTGGGCAGGTTGCCATTGTTCAGTCTAAATTTTGGGGTGATCACTTTAGTGCCTAAAGTAGAAGATGCAAATATTATCCAGAAATATAGACCTATTTGCCTCCTTAATGTGAGTTTCAAAATTTTTACTAAGGTGGCCACATCAAGGATGAATTCTGTGGCTGATCGTGTCATAAGTCCAACTCAGACAGCTTTCATGCGTGGGCGGAATATCCTGGAAGGAGTCGTCATACTGCATGAAACCATACACGAGCTACATAGAAAAAATCTAAGTGGCGTGATTCTTAAAATTGACTTTGAAAAGGCATATGACAAGGTAAAATGGCCCTTCTTAATGCAAGCTCTACGGATGAAAGGATTTGCTCCAAAGTGGATCACTTGGGTTAAGTCTTTCATTTCGGGAGGAAGTGTCGCGGTTAATGTTAACAATGATGTAGGACGTTTCTTTCAAACGAAGAAAGGTCTTCGACAGGGAGATCCCCTCTCTCCATTGCTTTTTAACATTGTCGCAGATATGCTTGCAATCTTGATTCAAAGAGCTAAAGCGGACGGGCAATTTAGTGGAGTAGTTCCTCATCTAGTGGATGATGGCCTTTCTATCCTCCAGTATGCTGATGATACTATCCTCTTCTTGGATCATGATCTCGGTAAAGCAACAAACTTAAAGCTCCTCCTCTGTGCCTTTGAACAACTTTCTGGTCTCAAAATAAATTTCCATAAGAGTGAAATTTTTTGCTTTGGGGAAGCACAGTCGGCTATAGGTCAATATGTTGATCTATTTGGTTGTAAAGCTGGTGATTTTCCATTAAGATATCTTGGAATTCCCATACATTACAAAAAAACTTAAAAACTCGGATTGGAGGATAATTGAGGAGCGGTTCGAGAAAAGACTCAGTAGTTGGAAGAGCAAACACCTTTCGATAGGTGGGAGACTGACACTTATTAACTCGGTCTTGAGTAGCCTTCCAATGTATATGATGTCTTTTTTTGCTATACCTAAGGGGGTGTTAAAAAAACTAAACTACTACCGATCTCAGTTTTACTGGCAAACTGATGATCAAAAGAGGAAATATCGTTTAGTTAAATGGAATATCATATGCCAGCCCAAATACCAAGGTGGTCTTGGGATTCATGATTTGCATTTGAAAAACATTGCCCTTCTAGGTAAATGGCTTTTTAAGCTTCTCACCACAGAAGGTACCTGGCAACAAATCTCGCGGAACAAATACCTAAGCACTAAACCACTTGTTCAAGTTGAGAGAAAGCAAGGAGACTCCCAATTCTGGTCCAGTCTTCTGAAGATTAAACAAGAATTCTTCCGTTTTGGATCTTTCATTATTAAGGACGGGTCACAAGTGCGGTTCTGGGAGGACAAGTGGCTAGGTCACGCTACTTTAAAAGATCAGTATCCTGGTCTTTATAATATTGTACGACCAAAATTCATAACCATTTCGGAAGTGCTCAACTCCGATCCCCCAAACCTATCATGGAGACGTGACCTTATTGGTCCAAAGTTAGTGGCGTGGAATAATCTTCTTCCTCGTTTGACTACTATACAGTTGTCTCAAGGACAGGATGTGTTTCGCTGGTCCTTGCACCCAAATGGACAGTTCTCGGTGAAATCATTCTACCAAGCTATGATCTTTACAGCTGTACCTAATTTGAATAAAAAATTATGGAAACTAAAGGCACCACTGAAACTGAAAGTTTTTCTGTGGTATTTACGAAGAGGTGTTGTGTTAACTAAAGATAATCTAGCTAAGCGTAACTGGACAGGAAGCAAAACATGTTGCTTTTGTCACGAAGACGAGACAATTAGGCACTTGTTTTTTGATTGTCGTTTTGCTAGAGCGGTCTGGAGTATCCCTCAAATATCCCTCAACATAATGAAACCCCAAAACGTCTCACATATGTTTGGAAGTTGGCTTACGGGTGTAACCAAAAACTTGAAACCACTAGTTCTGCTTGGGGCAGCAGTTATCTGTTGGTCAATTTGGTTACACAGAAATGACATTATTTTTGAAAAGAAACAAACTTTTTCTCCCTTGCAGGTTATCTTCGCAGCTTCTCATCGACTCCGTTCATGGGCTATCCTTCACAAAACGGAATTACAAGGTTTAGTTGTGGCGGCCTCACAACATTTGGACCGTGTGGCCAAGGATATTTACTCCCGGGCATATGGGTGGCGATCTAGTCTACGGATTGATAGTCATTAGATTATGCTTTGATTTGATTGTTTTAGCTGTGTGCCTCCTGTGCGAGGCAGAGGCTGGAAAAATTTTATTCCAAGACTGTGTATCACCTTGATGTACTGCTCTTGGTTTATTAATAAAGTTTCCGTTATCAAAAAAAGGTACCCTAACCAGACTAGAAGACAATGGATGAAAAAGGTGGGATTCTTTGCTTTGTTGGATCTGTTCTTTTTTGCTTTAGCTAATGGTTTTAGGCTGTGTTTTATGATTTTTGAGCTGCTCGTAAGAGAGAATATGGAGTAACAAAAACTCATGCGCAGTTTTGTACAATATAAATAAAGTCGCTACGATGTGCACTACAATTAACTTATAAACTCCGTCTTAAAAAGACACTCTTTTTGAAAAACTAGTTACTATAGAAAAACCGAAAACAACTTTTAGAAACTAAGAAGAAGAGACCCATTAAGCCCCGATCGGTTGGGCTTCACCTTCTGGCTTCCGGCTTATTTTTCACTATTCATAAATTTCGTCTTTTTCTGAACTTTTGGCTTTTTGTTGAGCTTTTTTGCCGGTTCTTTTTTCCCCATATGTGTTTGTATTATACGTAATGGGCTAACATTTTTTTATATTTTTTAATTTTTTAAATTTAATTATGTTAAATAAGCCTCTGTCAGCTACAGTGTTTTTCAGTCAGCTACAGTGTTTTCAGCCATAAGCCACCAAAAAAAAGCCCAACTGGTCACCATGTTAGAAGCGCCTTTTCCTTGCCTATTGCACTTCAAAATGAATTTGAGCCCAGTAACACCTTTATCAAACCAAAATTGAGAGGACAGATTTGTGTATACTGTGATTCAACGGTCTATGAACGCGCACCTGTTACACGCGACGGCGGAGGAACGACGAAGTAAACAAAATCAATCGCAGAGAGACACGAGATTTTAACGTGGAAAACCCTCCCAATGCGAGAGGGAAAAAACCACGGGCGCCAGCCAGCAACAATCTTCACTATATCGGGATGAGGTTACAACGCCGGGGATTACAACTCTAATCTCATATCCCAAACGGCGGCTTACAGGAAATATATATAACAGGGAAACCCTAATTCGACTAGAATCCATATTCTACACATTAATAAGGCCAGCTTCAGGACTCCGCTCCGCTCCGGCCCTAAGCCTCCGGCGACGGGCCTCCGCTACGCTCCGTCCAGAAGCTGGCCTTATTAATGTGTAGAATTTGGATCACAAATCAACAGCACCTACTACTACTATTACAATTGGCTTCTCCTATTTTGGTATGTGGTTTATAGATTTTTGTTTAAAATTTTAAATTCTGATTATTCATAAAAAAGATTACGAAGAAGATAGTCGTATATAATTTTGACCAATTTTATTTTAAAATACTATATTATTTTAAAAATTAGCTACTATAACAAAGAATGAAAAGCGTAGCAAAACCCCTGCCAAACCCAGCCAGATATTAACTGGCTATATATGCTACCGCACCTTTCTTCGAAACTTGAGTTGAAGTACCGAGCCATGGTTCACACAATCAAACAAGCCATCATGATGATGTTCCCTTGGAAAAATAAGATGCAGAGCCTTTTTGTTAAGAACGAGAAAGAGGGAGGAAAGGAAGAGCCAGGATGTGAAAAGAAGCCAAACCCAAGCGCTAGCTGCACACACACTGATACACTACGCTTTCTTCAGAATCTAGATCCAACTCCACCGGCTGGCCACTCATGTCAGTCAGTCCAGTCACTCCCATGCTTGCTTGTGCACGCCCAACTCGTGCATACTCCAGCTTGTATCATCATCTCACCACCCTCCATCTTTACAATTTTTTGTGATGTTTCTGTTGGGTTTTTTTGATCTAGGCCAAACGGCCGGTAGAGGGAGACGTGGGGGAAACCCACGTTCACCCGTCAATCACGCGCCCTGATCGGGGGTGCCTAACCAACCTTGGTTACGGTCCCCCGTTGCAACAGTGCAAGATAAAAGGGGGCTCCGGCCTCTCACGTTGGACTCTCGCTGGTCGTTCCTCGTGAGAGCCAAAACCCCGTACAACCCTAAGGACCCGATCTCCTACGCGCTGTTAGGCAACGGGAAGGCCGTCGCCGCCGCCTCTGCAGGACCTCGCCGGCGACTACCCGGACTCCGACGCCTCCCCGATCTGCACCGATTCGTCCCCACGCCTGCATCACGCAGGCACGAGGTCTTCGCTCAAATGGCGTTCATCGGCGACCGTAAGCCACTCTACCCCTTAAGCCTAGGTGTTCTAGCTCTAGACTAGTGGATGATGTATCATGCATGATGATTAAGGAGCCTTACATTTGGTATCAGAGCCATCACTAGTCTTCCTAGAACCCTAGTGCTCGTTTATGGTTCGGATTATGGCTGTCACTTAATGCTAATGTTGTTCCTGGTTCGGCTAGAAATTAGAAGGAGGGGATTCAAAACCCTAATGAAAACTCTTATGAAATCCCCAAATTTGTGATGTATACCGAACCCTAGAATCCCCAAATCAACCAAAAAAAATGAAAAGGGGAGGGCTTACGGGCGCCGCCGCCGTGCTGCCGTCGCCGGCATGCCGCTGCGGCGCAGCCCCCGCTGCTTTTCGGGCGCCGCCCGCAGGCCGCCCCGAGTCCGCGCCCGCCGAGCGCTGGGCCGCCGCCGCCTCTGTGCGCGAGCGCGCCGCGTGCGCTGCAGTCGCCAAGCGCCGCCGCTCCGCGGGAGCAGGCCGGCCGGCGCTGCCGCGCCACCTCGGGCGCCGCCGCTGCCGTGTGCGCAGCAGCCGCGCGGGCGCCGCCGCCATCGCCCTGGGAGTCGCCGCCCGTGCTTTTCGGATGATTCAGGCCAAATGGCCTTTTAGGGTTAGGGTTTGTTGGGGGGCGGCATTTTGTTCAGGCGCAATTCGCTCCACGCCGTTCGATCTGATCGACGGCCGTGATGAAAGGCAGGGCTGCGGGCTGGGCCGGCGGGGTGTTTGGCCTGGGTGGTGAAAGTTTTGATGGGCCAGTGGAGCCGAATGCTTGATGGGCCGGTGGAGCTGGCTGATTGATGGGCTAGTGGATCCGCATGGCTGGCTCACGGGCCGGAAAAAAAGGCCTAAGCAGCGCACATTCTTATGTTTTTTCAGTGTATATTTCATGTGTATTTTTAGTATATACATGAAATTGTTTTATGGTATATGTATATTTTAGACTGATGGATTGTTATTTTCAGTATATATTTCATGTATTATAGTATACCTAATGTTTAATTAATGATTAATTGATGTCTCTCATGAAATAATTAACGGATAATGTTGCTAAGTTGATGAAAATTATTATGCCCTTTTTCCGCTGCGTAATGTTCTGCCCCTAATTGAATGGAACCAACGGGAAATTCAACTGGAGGGCTGTATTTAGTTTTACATGCTATTACTCTTTGACCAACGTTAATTGTAATTGCATGTAATCAATTATGTTTATTTTTCGCCATGCTATTACTTTTGACCAACGTTAATTGTAATTGCATGCGATAAATTATGTTAAATTTTTCGCTTTTGCCCAACGGTGATGCGAAAATTTCTTATGAGCATGTTGTTAATCAAACCAACGTAAGATTAACTTTCATGCAAATTAATTAAGCGCTTTCCTAATGTAAATTTTAAATTTTCAGCTGCTTCTGTTTTCGCTCAAGTTAATGCAATTGAGCCACTTAATGGTAGTAACTTTCAGAAATGAAAGTTTACGCTTATGACGACTTTCCAGCTCTTGGATCTGGACTATGCGTTCAGATTCGATGAGCCTGTCGCTCCTACTGAAGGGGAGGACAATTATGATGACAAAATGAAGGAATATAAAGCTAATGCTGAGAAGTGGGAGCGGTCTAACCGTGTTTCACTTGCTGTGATGAAAAACTCCATCAGTGAGGCAATAAGGGGAGCAATCCCTGAAAAGGAAAGGGTAAAGGACTATTTGTCCTCTATCGAGGATCACTTTAAAGGGTCCTCTAAAGTTTATGCTACCAAACTGATGCACAGGCTCATGAACACTAAGTACAATGGTACTGGAAATATCCATGAGCTCATTATGACCATAATCAATATTGCTGCTAGACTTAAGACAATGGACATGGCAATTTCTGATGGTTTCGTTGTCCATTACATTATGATGTCTCATCCTAAGCAATTTTAAAGTTTTCAAAGTGAATTATAACACTATTAAGGACAAGTGGACCATGAGCGAGTTGATCGCTAATGTCTCACAAGAGGAAGAGAGGCTCAAGGCTGAGGGGGCTACTGATTTTGTGAATCAAGTCGGCTCTTAAAATAAAGCTGGTTCCTCTAGAAATAGAGGAGGCTATAAAGGAAAGGGAAAGAATGAGAAAGCCTACTCCACAGAAGCCACAACATCCATATGTTGTCCCTGCAAGATTCTCATATATCCATGAATGTATGTGATGTGAATAAAAAGCGCAAGCGAATTGATGAGACTTCGTCGAAATTGTGGCACCGTCGTTTGGGCCACATTTCGAGGGGGAGAATTGAACGTCTCATTAAAGATGAAATTCTCCACCCTTTAGACTTTAATGATTCGGATGATCATTGCCTTGATTGTATCAAAGGCAAATATGTAAAGCAAATAAAGAAGGGTGCTACTCGAAGCACAGGGATTTTGGAATTAATTCATACTGACATATGTGGTTCTTTCCCTGTGACATCAGTAGATGGTTATGATTCTTTTATTACGTTCACTGATGATTACTCACGTTATGGCTATATCTATCCTATTAAAGAGAGATCCGAAGCACTTGATAAATTTAAGATATTTAAGGCTGAAGTTGAAAATCAGCACAATCTAAAGATTAAAGTAGTTCGCTCGGATCGTGGGGGAGAGTATTATGGGCGACATGCAACTTATGGGCAGATTCCTGGTCTTTTTGCCAGGTTCCTACAAGAAAATGGTATAGTCGTCCAGTACTCAATGCCTGGTGATCCCCAGCAAAATGGAGTAGCGGAAAGAAGAAACCGCACACTTATGGATATGGTTCAAAGTATGTTGAGTTACTCCACTTTGCCAGTAAAGTTATGGATGGAAGCATTAAAGACCGCTGCACATATACTCAATCGGGTTCCCAGTAAATCAGTGCCTAAAACCCCTTATGAATTATGGACTAGGAGAAAACCAAATTTGAACTACCTCCATGTGTGGGGTTGTGCAGCTAAAGCTAAAGTATTTAACCCGCAAATTGGGAAATTAGATCCCAAGACTGTGAGTTGCCATTTTATTGGCTACCCTGATAGGTCTAAAGGGTATCGATTCTATTGTCCAGATCGTACCACAAAATTTGTAGAGACAAGGCACGCTGTGTTCTTGGAAAATGATGGCATCAGTGGGGACTTGGAGCCCAGGAAAATTGATCTTGAGGAGAAGCGGATTTATGTTGCTTCACCGCTAATCCGACAGACTGATTTTCCTGTGCCCTAACTGGTTGTGCCCACAGTTGATCCTGTAGTTGCAACTCCTGTTGCATCTCCAGTTAATTCTGTGGCTACTCCTTCTGTTGAGGGCTCTGAAAATACCAGTGCAATACCTAATGATGAGCTTTCACAGCCCTCTGTGACTGTTAATGAACAACCTGATGAGCCTGCTAATGAACCTGTCAGGAGATCAGAACGAGTGAGGAAATCTGCTATTCCAAGTGATTATGAGGTTTACTTGAATGAAGATGATCTTGGGAAAGTGGATGATTCTAGCTCTTATAAGGAAGCTATGAAGAGTAAGGAAAGATGAAATTAAGTCTATGGGCGCTAATGGTGTATGGGACTTAGTGAAAATTCCTAATGGAGCCAAAACAGTAGGCTGCAAATGGGTCTACAAAACAAAACGTGACTCCAAAGGGAATGTCGAAAGGTTTAAGATGAGACTTGTGGCGAAAGGGTTTACACAAAAAGAAGGCATTGACTATAATGAAACATTTTCTCCTGTCTCAACTAAAGATTCATTTAGAATCATAATGGCGCTCACAGCACATTTTGATTTAGAGTTGCACAAAATGGACGTTGAGACTGCATTCCTGAATGAAGACTTGTATGAGGACGTTTACATGACATAACCGGAAGGTTTTGTTGTGGAAGGTGAAGAACATTTGGGATGCAAACTAAAGAAATCCATATATGGCCTGAAGCAAGCTTCTAGGCAATGGTACCTTAAGTTCGATGAAGTCATAAGGAAATTTGGATTTAAGGAGAATGATGTTGATAATTGTACTTATGTTAAGTTCAGGGGGAGTAATTACACCTTCTTAATACTTTATGTGGATGCTGCGGGAAACTAAAAGATTTCTCTCGTCCAATTTTGACATGAAGGATCTCGGTGAAGCATCTTATGTTCTTGGTATTGAAATTCACCGAGATAGGTCCAAAGGAACATTAAGTTTATCACAAAAGGCATACATTGACAGAGTACTAAAGAGATACAATATGCATAAATGCTCTGCCTCGCCTGCTCCTATTGTTAAGGGCGATAAGTTTGGGAAATTTCAATGCCCAAAGAATGACTATGAATCTGATCAGATGAAGGCTATAACTCAAGCTTCTGCTGTCGGAAGTATTATGTATGCTCAAGTATGTACGCGCCCTGATTTAGCTTTTGTTACCGGGATGCTTGGCAGATATCAGTCAAATCCAGGACCGGACCACTGGAAAGCCGTTAAGAAAGTCCTGCGCTATATGCAAGGCACTAAAGGTCACATGCTCACATATAGAAAATGTGATAACCTTGAAGTTATTGGTTATTCAGATTCAGATTTTGCGGGATGTGTTGATACTAAGGAATCCACGTCAGGTTATATCTTCACACTCGCTGGAGGAGCTATCTCGTGGAATAGCTCCAAACAAACCCTTACGGCATCTTCAACGATGCAAGCTGAATTTGTGGCATGTTATGAGGTTACCGGGCAGGCTATATGGCTTAAGAACTTTATCCCGGGATTGAGAGTGGTAGACTGCATTTCTAGACCACTCATTTTGTACTGCGATAATGAACCCGCAGTTTTCTATTCGAGTAACAACAAGTCGAGTGCAGCTGCCAAGCACATTGACATAAAGTACCATGTTGTGAAAGATAGAGTCCAGGATCAAACAATTAAGGTTGAGCATATTGGAACTAAATTTATGCTTGCGGATCCGCTCACAAAAGGCTTACCACCCAATATTTTTCGTGATTATGTTGCCGGCATGGGTTTATTGGAGAGCCTGTGATCCTGGAATAAGAGGACCATATAAAGTAACCAACTCCCATGAAGTATTATGTTATCCGATCGATATAGAAGGGAGCACTATAAGTTCTGATGTCCAGCGGTACTTAATTGACTGTTGTGAAGCATTACTTTGGTGTGAACTTTTATTGAGAAAGGGCTTATGATGTTTAGCCTTACGATCAAGGGGGAGAATGTTGGGTTTTTTGATCTAGGCCAAACGGCCGGTAGAGGGAGACGTGGGGGAAACCCACGTTCACCCGTCAATCACGCGCCCTGATCGGGGGTGCCTAACCAACCTTGGTTACGGTCCCCCGTTGCAACAGTGCAAGATAAAAGGGGGCTCCGGCCTCTCACGTTGGACTCTCGCTGGTCGTTCCTCGTGAGAGCCAAAACCCCGTACAACCCTAAGGACCCGATCTCCTACGCGCTGTTAGGCAACGGGAAGGCCGTCGCCGCCGCCTCTGCAGGACCTCGCCGGCGACTACCCGGACTCCGACGCCTCCCCGATCTGCACCGATTCGTCCCCACGCCTGCATCACGCAGGCACGAGGTCTTCGCTCAAATGGCGTTCATCGGCGACCGTAAGCCACTCTACCCCTTAAGCCTAGGTGTTCTAGCTCTAGACTAGTGGATGATGTATCATGCATGATGATTAAGGAGCCTTACAGTTTCTTCATTCTTGTCATGAAATGTTCGTGGTGAATGATTAAAAAAATGCCGACATGAAAGTAGTTACAGTTCACGATTTCTCAGCAGAGGCTATGGTAAACCTGTATTACTGATTTCTTGTTTCACCTCCATCTTGACCATCTGATTTATGATCTGGTAAGCAATTGAGCATAAGCTCAGTTAGTGGGAGATGTACCTGTACACTTCCACCACTCAGATCTGAGCTCCCTTCGGCTCAAATTTAGGTGGCTATTTTCTTAATTAATTGATACATAATTCCTCGTAGGTATCCCATACAAGGCACACTAATAATTCTATTTGAGCTAGCACAGGGAGGATCCACTCAATTCAGGGTTGGTGTGAACAATCAAGAGGAAAAATCAATCTGAGGCCCCATATGCAAGAAGAAACCGAAGGTGTTGAACCAATCCAGTACCACCAACACTTTATCCTAGCTCCCTGTGGACCTCTCACCTCATCATCTCATGTCATGAGGAAGAAAGCCACAATTATCAAGCACTCCACTCTCACTAACTCCTTTTCTCTCCTATCTTTCTAGCTTAAAAAACGAGAGATGCCACCCACATCTTTTGCTGCCACTTGCATTTCTTTTCGCACATGATTGTTTTTTGGGACTGGACAAAAGAGTGTACACAGTTACAACCATTCTTTGTTTTTGTGTACACTTCTCAAGAAAGATGTTTTACACAATACACTCCAATGACATTTGGCATTGCCCAACTTCCAAACAAATTTTATACTCCTACCTACTACTACCACTACTGTCTGCTGCTACTTACTTCTAGACTCTAGTAAACTTTAGTTTACCATTCTTGGTGAAGTAAATCGTGCTAGGTGTAATCTGAAGAAGCAAACCTGTTTTGGCCAAGCATCCATCCATCTAGAACAGTGCAGTGCAGAGCAGTGAACTGGAGTAAATGTTAAGGACAAGGCATTGGATTCGGAGCAACAATATTCTACATTTCTACTCCCACTACTCCACTCCACTGATAGGTGGTACTAGAATTGGAATGTACCCATACCGGTAGCTAGGAGCAGCTGAAAGCAGGACACAGCCGGTAAGAAAGCAGTTAGTTCGTTCTCCCTCGAGTTTAGGCTCGAGTTGCTTGGTTTGTAGGATCATGGCTTGGTTCTCTTGTTCTTGGATGGTTTCTGAGGTGAAACCTTGTTTCTTGCTCTTGTTTTGGTGCAAGTAATCTGTCATTTGAGTCGGCATGCTGTGGCTTGATTCTGCGTGTTGTTTTCAAGAAGCATTTGAACAGTAGTTGCGAAAAAAATCGGGTTTTGTTGGATGGATTTGATTGAGTGGACACTATCGTGTTATTATCCTTTCGCATGATTTTCCCCCAAGAACAATTTGTTCCATGTTCTTATTCTTACAATCTCCCATCCATGCAATGATGTGCAGTGCGATCCCTTCTGAGCTGTGTGATCTTGCACAAATTGCAGGGCAAGAAAGTCTCGAGATCTTTCAAGAAACCAGATGTGAAATTGGCCTCCAGGGATGGAGGAATCCAAGCCGAAGAGGGTGGAACCGGCACAGGCGAGGATCCGGACCGTGCCGATCGCCGTCACGCCAGAGGGGTCCTGGTGCTGCCCGTCGCCGGCGGCGCTGCACAAGAGCCTCAAGAACCCGCACCACCATGGCAGCAGCAACACCAACAAGCAGCAGCACCAAAAGATCCCATCGGCGCCTCCGTCTAAGGCGCCCTCGGTGCAGAATGCACCATCTGTGACCGACGAATCGGGACCCAGGGAAGCTCCTGATGAGCGGAACCAGGCGGCCGAGGCGGCGGCGGCGGATAGGCAGCAAGAGCAGGCCGGGGAGGCTCAGCAGCACAAGATCTGCGTTGGGTTTGGGCAGCCTGAGACCAGTGACCTGACGGTGATGCTGTATGGGAAGGAAGGCATTGCTGTCAGGATGAGCGTGCACAGGGATGTTCTCTGCGAAAGCAGCGCCTTTTTCGCCGAGAAGCTCTCCGGTGGCCATGGTCCTCCGGTACCCTGCGTGGAGATTCATGATTGTGATGATGCAGAGATCTATGTGGAGACCGTTGGGCTGATGTACTGCGACAAGGCGAAGCACAAGCTACTCAAGCAGAATGTTTCGCGAGTGCTTCGCATCATGAAGGTATGAATGTTCATTCAGAAATTCACATTTCAGCATCTTGTCATATTGTTGCAGAGCTCATGTTTCTTAGTTTGTCTCCTGCAATTCTTGCTTAAGTTCTGAATTTTCTGAACTAGCATTGAATGGTAACATGCAGTATGAGTATGACTGCTATATAATCTTAGTTCATGTATTCAGTAGTCCTACATATTCATCATTGGGAAAGTGGCTAAATTTACAGGTTGCAGAATCACTTGCTTTTCACGCTTGTGTCAAGTCTTGCTTGGATTATTTGGAAGCAGTCCCTTGGGTCGGTGAGGAAGAAGATAGCGTTGTGTCGTCGATACAGCATCTTCAGAGCAAGGCTTATAGAGTTAGTCCTTTGCTGAAAAGAGTTACTTCTGAAAATCTGAACTCACCAACCGACACTTTCTCTCATATAATGGAGATGGTATTGAAGAGCAATGATGAAAGGGGGCGTCGGGAAATGAAAGCCTTAGTTCTGAATCTTCTCAAGGACAGCAGTCGCTGCACGGATGGAATATCAGGCAACTGTTCTGAGATATTGTACAGTTCATGTCGAGGTTGCTTAGACAGGCTCCGACTACTGTTTGCAGAAGCATCTGAACCAGATTTTCCTGCTCATGTTACGCGGCAAATAACTATAGAGACAGATAATCTCCTCTGGTTGGTTGAGATATTGGTTAACCAACGAATTTGCGATGATTTTGTGGTGATGTGGGCGAGCCAAAGTGAACTTGCATCATTACATGCAAAATTGCCTGTTGCCTCTCGTCACACCGTTAGCTGTATCACAGCGAGGCTTTTTGTTGGCATTGGAAGAGGAGAGATGCTTCCATCTAAGAACACCCGTCTTCTTCTCCTACAAGTCTGGCTGCAAGCACTCATCGATGACTACTCATGGCTACAATGCAGCTGCCGGTCATTTGATAGGAAGCTTGTTGAGGAAGGGATTGGGCAGACAATCCTGACACTTCCTTTGGAAGACCAGCGGTCTATGTTACTGTCATGGTTCGGGAGATTCTTGAAGTTAGGCGATAACTGCCCGAATCTGCAGAGTGCATTCGAAGTATGGTGGAGAAGGACTTTTGTCAGACCTTATGTCAATCAGGCAAGTTAATGTTTTATGATCAGACAGAAATTCATCTTGAAATGATAGGGAAGAGTAGTGATTTTAGCTCATCATATATTCTTTGGGAGATTTTCTTGTCAATATGATAATAGACATGAGACCCCATAAGAATTTTGGTGGCTGGTTTTTTCTTATTGTGTAAATTTTGGTGGCACCAGAAATTTGCATGGGTGCGTGTTTAGCTTGTGTGTAAAATCAGATGCTATTCCCTAGTTATTATAAGAAAATCTCGATCAGCAGCTCCCTCTCCATTGTACTTCTATTTGATTTTTGTGATCAGTCATTTCGTGTTGCTATCAAATGTAACTATCATTTCCCTTTGTTCTGGTTAACTGAGGGTTACTTACATGAACTGTCATGTGTGTCTAAGCCTCTAAGGCCTGAATAGACAGTTAGAAAACTATTCTGTGGTACATACCTGAGATATATTATCTGAATATAAAAGGCTAGCAGGTTAAATTTACAATATTATTTGATACTATTTAACCATTGCCTTCTTTAGTTGTTACGTTATATTATTTGCTATTACATGATAGGCTCAATGTAGAACCATGTGATCTGAGTATGAACAATTAATAGTTTTTTTAAGGGAGGGTCCGTGTTGGTAAAATTGGTTGAATATTAAACAAAAACTTAGTAGGCTGTTTGTATTTGATCATGCTTAAATCAACTAAACTTTACTGTCAATACTCTGATCAAGTAATCATATATAAGAGAACACACGACTATTCATCTAGAGAAGCAAACACACGACTCTTCATCTAGAGAAACTAGCCCTTCTCCAACTAGGAAAGCAGAGTTGTAAGTTTCAAAAAAAAAAGGAATGCAGAGTTGTATGCAGTGCATCTAGCAAAAAAACTTCTAAAATAAATTCTTTAAAAATTAACTCAGTGCTAGCCCCACTGAAATTTCACACGGGATCACATACTGATATGATGGAGTCACTTGCCTAGCAAAAGATGGCCTTCTTAGTAGCTTAAAAACAGCTAGCAACAATGGTGATCCTATGCATGCATTTAGTACCTTTCGCATCTTATCTCTCCTCATGGAACATGTATCAGCCCAAGAAGTCCTGTGAAATCCCCTGGGTTTTCCACATCAAGATGTCAACTACCCAAACAAGCTAATCAAGATGGCTTAGCTGGTTCTCACCTGCTTTTCTTCAGAGTAGAATTGTGTTGAGACTTTCACAAGAGCGCAGAAACATTCAGAAAAAACCAGAAAAAGAAGTGGAGACCAGAAGTACCCATATCGAACACTTGATCTGCTTCTGTTTGTGTTTAACATCTTTGGACATTTTTAGACAGTTGTACAAAGATTTGCTTCCGTTGTAATAATGATCTCCATGTGTGGTTTAAAACTGAAAGGATGAGTTTAGCAAGGAGATGTGACCCAAATTTCCTTAGGATTATCTTGCTTTATTGTTCTGTACTTTCATGTACAGGAGATTTGGTAAGCTGACGAATAATTGGTCTGGTTTCAGTTGAATGAAACTAATGAGGGCATGAGAACATATGCATTGTTGTTGCCATATCGAACATGAATTGCAGGTTGCATGATCTAGCTGATGTTTACTAACTGTTCCTTTTTATTGCTTTTGTTGCCAAGATTCCTGTGGTGGATGCAACAATGTTGGTGTGCTCAAATATAAGTTTTTTTTTTAATGGTTGGGCTGCAAGAAGCACCAAACTGTGAAGTTACAGAACCTCTGCAAGAAGCCCTGGCTGACATCCACGTCCGAAAAATCTGATGTTCAACTTCTTTGGTAAACTTTTCATGGCAATTTTTCTCAGTAATTTATGATGACAAAACCGCGTGAAGTTTCTTCGCATGTTTATTTCAGGTTAAAGAGTTCCAAGAAATGTTTCTTTTAGCTTACTTGCGTTGAATTTGCTTGTGTCTGAGTGGTGAATGTTCTTAATGTCAAAAGTTAATTTCTTTGAATCAATGTTTTGGCTTTATCACTCGTCTTAATATTCGATAGAGATGGTGGATGAACTTGCAGTTGGAGGTTGCTGGGGTATGTGTAGGATCGTCGATGGCAATCAGAGGGGGGTGAATGATTGCAGCGCACAGCGGAAACCCTTTTTTTTAATTTTTAATTTTCTGCCTTTTAATATGCAAAAACCAGAAATAACAAAAAAAGGAAAAATATTTTTTCTGTTTTTACTGCAGCAAATTACTGTAGCACGGTACTGTAGCGAAATACTGTAGCATACTGTACCAGATTACTGTAGCGCACTGTAGCAGCGAGAAATCAGTTCCGATCGCTATCTGATTCCAACGGAGAAACGCGTTTTTGATTCAATCTTGTAATCGATTTTTAATCAAAACTAATTCATGTATGTAAGCACAAAAAATACCTAGACAAAGATCAATGCATAGAGAATCTATAGGAATCAAAAAACTAAGAAAAAAATAATAGATGCGAATTTAAAAACTCACAAACTTAATTGGAAAAACGTAGAAACCTTCACCTCAATCAATCCTTTGCCATCCAATCTCGTAAATCGTGCCTTTCTCAATATACATACATGCATCCAGAACAGCCGCCGCTATGTATCTTTTTCTGCTCGCGCCGTCTGTCTCAGGACGACGTAAAGAGAACCACGCCGCCGATCAGATTTACGCTGAGTTACGCACGCGTATCGTGGCACAGGGAGACGAGGACGAGACGCCGCCGTCAAAAACTTCTGATCTGATCTAATCTTTTATTTCTTAATTATGGTGGCTACAAAGTGCCCTCTTTGGCACCCCTAAACCCTAGTACGAAATTAGTCTCTTCCAAAAGCCATAGGGTTGCCTCCAACCCACCTCTATTTATAGTCTAGGGCCCAAAACCTGGGCTTACCCTAAACCCACGAGTTCTAATCCAATTCCAACACCAAAGGGACCCGAAACCCTTCCTAACACGGGTTTTTCAAAATTCCAACTTTTCTAACTCGTCTCGTGTCGAAGCCTCCAGGACCACACCTCCCGTAACTTCTCCACGCATCATCCACCTTTAATCTCCATGCACCCCAAGCATGAGCCCGACCATCTCGTGACCTCCTTGACCGTCTGAACCTCGGATCTCCCTATCCTAGTCCCGGTCCACCTCGTCACCGACCATGATCACCTCCATGCTCAACCTGCACATGCAAAGACCAAAGAACATTCTTCCGGCACAAGTTTGTCCAAACTTGACCAACGTCAATCCGCACACACGCAACACACCTCGCATAACGCCGCTAAACAAAATTACCAAATATTCATCATCACAAATTAACCATTGTCAATTATTCATCAACAAAATAACCTAGACCGAGCCACATGGTCTAACAATCTCCCCCTTGATGAATACATTGACAATATCACAAGATTGTATGATGAATTAGCTTCAAATAAATATAAGTGAAGAACTGAAGCCGAAAAAGCATTTTGTAAGTCATAAATCTCAAATCTCTCCCCCTCAACACAAGAGAGGTAATTTTATTCTCCCCAAATTCTCTTTAATTTCTCGCAAAGCACACCAAATCTCTCCCCCTTTGGCAATGTAATCATCAAGAAAATTCAGAAAAGGAACAATTCTAAGAAGGAGCAATGAGAGTAAAAATCAAGAAGCTTAGTAGATTATACAAGTCATTGTGCATTGATTAAATAAAAGAACCAAGCCATATTTTTGAGTAGAGCTATCTAGATCATATAAAGTCATATATCATATAGCAATATCAAAACCAGTCTTGAGCATGATTAAACAATTTATATTAATAACAGGCATCTCAACAATGACCAAATCAATTATAAAGAGCACAATGAGATATCACAACAAAAGGTCAAAGCCTAAAAGTGAAGCAAATTTTAAAACCAGGCGAGTTAGCAGTTTCATATAACAACCTATTGCTCCACACTCAATTCATAGGCATGTGGCATGTTTGTAGCATACTTCTTTTCATAATAAAATGCTTGTAGCATTTTTGTTTTAGATGGTGGCATGCTTGAAGCATACTTCTTTTTATTTTGTGCACTTTTGTGCTTTTTCTTTTTATTCACCATGGCATGCTTGAAGCATACATCTTTTCAATTGTCTCTTGTTTTTTTATAACATGCCAAATTGAGTGATTATAAAAAGGTTGCAATATGAAACATACGAGCCTCATAGCCAAGATTTTAAATAAGACTCACAATCAAGCTAATCCCTTTTTTATGTACATCGTAAAGTACTATCTATAATTAATCTAGTCAAAGTATTCCGCCGTGTCATATTTTAGTTCAAGTATAGTAAATTAATTATAACTAGTCATGACCAAAGCTACATAGCATATGAGTAAATATGACAAAGAGAGCTCTACAACTCATTTAATTTCAATGGCTTTGACTTGTTGATTTATTTGACAAGTATAATAAATAGAGCTTCTAAGATCTTTAAATAACAAGCTCCCCCTCAGAATAATCCCATAAAATGTAATACACTCAACTCACTTCGCAAATAAGCAAAACGGGAAGTATCAAGCGATTTTATGCGAATATCAGCAACTTGAGAATCTAACAAGATGTAAGACAATCTCACCTTTTCCACATGGTCTCTCAGAAAGTGAAATCTCTTGGAAGCCATAAAAATATATGAAGAACCATCAAGTGTTCCAATCAAGTGATGATGAAATAACCAGAACCAAATTTAACTCATATTCTCCATCCTTGTCAACTGTTCTTACATCACAGGAAACATCGGTCTCACAGTACTGGGGTTAGTGAAATAAGATCTAGGAATCCAGTACTGGGACACACGACGAACAGGAGCAACAAAGCTAGAACCAAAATCACGTGCATGTAGGTGACATGAATTATTTGAATTAAATCTCAATCTAGCATATGAAGCAGATTTAAAACCATCATGAAAGTTCTCAAAAAACTGAACGTTCATATTAGTTCTAGGAACAAAAGACATTGCATGTTTTTATTTCAAAGCATTCAATCTTTCCTTTCTCTCTTTCTTGACACGTCTAAAACAAAATTCATTCAAGTGTCCATCCCTTCCACAGCAGGTGCATTGAAATTTAACATAACCACTATTCTTTTGAGATGATGAGCTAGCACCTACATTATCATTCAATGAACTTTGCACAAAGCCAGCAGATTTAAACACAGTTTGTTTTGGTTCAAATTTCACTTCAAATTTTCCAGATTCAAGAGACTTAATAACCTTAGGAGGATTATTCTTGGCATGCTCAACAAAATTAAATCCTAGACCACGATTTTTCACACTTGTTTTTGACTTGTCTAGAATCATATTCAAATTTTTCTTGCCAAAAGAAAATCTTTCTAAAGTGTCTTTTAGGTACTCATTCTCTTTAGCTAGAGTGGGACAAGTTGTGCATTTAGCATGTTCATTCAAAATATTTTTAGAAGCACTAGACTGAGCCAATCTTTCTTTTTCAGCAAAATCATTAAGTTGTCTAGTCAAAGCTTCTATTTCAATGTTAAGCTTAAGACACTTAGAGCAAGAAGATATCTTATG
The DNA here is from genome assembly GCA_017311315.1 of Dendrocalamus latiflorus. NCBI lineage: Eukaryota > Viridiplantae > Streptophyta > Magnoliopsida > Poales > Poaceae > Dendrocalamus > Dendrocalamus latiflorus. The sequence continues at coordinate 11,508,077 of CM029631.1, forward strand.
ATAAAGCATCTGTTGAATTGTTTCTTGTGATGAATTAAGTCTAGCTTCTAGCAAATCACATTTAAAGCAAGTTTTAGATTGAGTATTTGAAATACCTGACTCTAAACATGTAGGAGAGCTAAACTTGAGTTTTTCAATTTCATCATGTGCAAGTTTTAACTTTTCACCACAAGAGTCATGTGCCAATCTCAACTCATCAAGTTTAGCAGTTACATCACTAAGTTGAACCAGGTTTGATGCATTAATTGTTCTAGCAGATTCCAACTCATTATGTAAAACTTGACAGGACTCACAAGATTCATCATCAGGAATAGAAGCTCTAAGTCTATTAATTTCAGAATTTAAGCCCTCAACAATGAAATCATGATTCTTAATTTTCTTTTTATACTTCTTAAGCTCATCAGTCAATCTAAGCACAGCACGAGATAAATCAGTGTAAGAAGGTTTTACCTCATCAGGATCACTATAAAGATCATCACTGTCGAGCTCCTCACTGTTTGCCATAAAGCACATCCCTGTGAAATCCACCTCCTTTGCCTTCTTGCCATTGTCCTCATCATCGCTTTCAGAATCATCATCACTCAAAACAATCTCATCAAGTGCTGAAATTATCTTGTTGACTGCTCTGCGATAATTACGCTTCTTGTTTGGATCAATCTTGATTTTAGAACGATGAGTTGATGCCTTGTCATCTTTGACCTCCTTGCTCCTCAATTTGGGACAATTCATCTTAATATGGTTTAGCTCACCACATTCATAGCATTTGATTGGACCTCCTCTCCGCCTTAATCTGATATTGTTAATTGCCTTGGTTACCCTGTTGGAGAGAAGTACAAGCTGCTCTTCTGGAATCTCCTCTAATTGTTCATCTGAAATAGAGCACAATGCAGACAAAGAAACAATAGAAGAACTAGAAGAACCGTCAGTTTGATTAGTCACTAACCCCAAAGAATTAGTCTTATTTATCCTGGCCAAAACATCAATCTCATGTGTTTTCATCTTGGAATAAAGATCATTCAAAGTGAGTGTTTCCATGTTAACAGAATGATTAATAGTAGTGACTAACACATTCCAAACAGACATATCCAAAGCATTTAAAATTTGACAAGCATTGTCAGAATCAGAATATGTGACATCAACAGATTGCAAATCACTAACAATTTTATTAAAGCGATCAAAAAGAGCATCTACTGATTCTCCAGGTTTCATCTCAAATTTAGAATACTCCTTTTTAAATTGATTCTGACGCACACCTTTAACAGATTTAGATCCTTCATGATAATCAGCTAGAGTGGTCCAAATTTTATTTGCAGATTTAAGATGAGCAATTCTGACAAACTCGTTTCTACTTAAACCTTGCAACAAAATATTTCTAGCCTTAGCATTAGCTTCAACATCAGATGAATTTTCAGTTGTAACAACAGCAGGCACATCATATGTATGTTCAATTTTTTGCCAAATAGAATTACCTTGTGCTTGAAGAAAAACCTCCATGCGCGTCTTCCAATAAAGATAATCTGATCCATCAAAAAACGGTGGCTTACCTGAAAATCGATCCCGATCTGATGCCATTGCAACCTTGCTCTGATACCACTTGTAGGATCGTCGATGGCAATCAGAGGGGGGTGAATGATTGCAGCGCACAGCGGAAACCCTTTTTTTTAATTTTTAATTTTCTGCCTTTTAATATGCAAAAACCAGAAATAACAAAAAAAGGAAAAATATTTTTTTCTGTTTTTACTGCAGCAAATTACTGTAGCACGGTACTGTAGCGAAATATTGTAGCATACTGTACCAGATTACTGTAGCGCACTGTAGCAGCGAGAAATCAGTTCCGATCGCTATCTGATTCCAACGGAGAAACGCGTTTTTGATTCAATCTTGTAATCGATTTTTAATCAAAACTAATTCATGTATGTAAGCACAAAAAATACCTAGACAAAGATCAATGCATAGAGAATCTATAGGAATCAAAAAACTAAGAAAAAAATAATAGATGCGAATTTAAAAACTCACAAACTTAATTGGAAAAACGTAGAAACCTTCACCTCAATCAATCCTTTGCCATCCAATCTCGTAAATCGTGTCTTTCTCAATATACATACATGCATCCAGAACAGCCGCCACTTTGTATCTTTTTCTGCTCGCGCCGTCTGTCTCAGGACGACGTAAAGAGAACCACGCCGCCGATCAGATTTACGCTGAGTTACGCACGCGTATCGTGGCACAGGGAGACGAGGACGAGACGCCGCCGTCAAAAACTTCTGATCTGATCTAATCTTTTATTTCTTAATTATGGTGGCTACAAAGTGCCCTCTTTGGCACCCCTAAACCCTAGTACGAAATTAGTCTCTTCCAAAAGCCATAGGGTTGCCTCCAACCCCACCTCTATTTATAGTCTAGGGCCCAAAACCTGGGCTTACCCTAAACCCACGAGTTCTAATCCAATTCCAACACCAAAGGGACCCGAAACCCTTCCTAACACGGGTTTTTTCAAAATTCCAACTTTTCTAACTCGTCTTGTGTCGAAGCCTCCAGGACCACACCTCCCGTAGCTTCTCCACGCATCATCCACCTTTAATCTCCATGCACCCCAAGCATGAGCCCGACCATCTCGTGACCTCCTTGACCGTCTGAACCTCGGATCTCCCTATCCTAGTCCCGGTCCACCTCGTCACCGACCATGATCACCTCCATGCTCAACCTGCACATGCAAAGACCAAAGAACATTCTTCCGGCACAAGTTTGTCCAAACTTGACCAACGTCAATCCGCACACACGCAACACACCTCGCATAACGCCGCTAAACAAAATTACCAAATATTCATCATCACAAATTAACCATTGTCAATTATTCATCAACAAAATAACCTAGACCGAGCCACATGGTCTAACAGTATGATTAGGAGAAAGAAAGGAGCTGTAACCATGCCTCTATGTACACCAACTTCAGTGGGAGAAAAATGGTCTTTGTGTCGTGTCGTGCCATTAGTGGAAGCTGCACCTTAGAAATGACATGGAAAGTAACAAAAGTTAGTATTTGGTGATGGTGATGATGCTGTCATCTTTTATTAAGCGTCACTGTCGATGGCTCATGAGGTATATGCTGTGATTTCATATAGCTCATGGAAATTTAGGTAAGTGTAAATCCCTAGCACATTCACATTCTTTTTTCTCCAAGAACCATATGCCACATGACAAATCCACAGCATAACAGTGTGGCTCAATGATCTTAAATAACAAGGGATAAGTTGGATTCTCATTTTGTGCTTTTTATCTCAGAAGCTAGCAGGCAAAGATCAGCTTCTTTCAGAACGAGGAAGGCAAACATCGGCTGAGTCATTTCTTGTCAGAGTAATTGAGAAAATGTATCATTTTGTTTTCCATTATTCAGGTTTGTTGTATGAAAGATGATTTCCGAAGTTGAATTTTGGAATGTTCTTAAATTTGTCAAGTTCTTACTTTTTGTCTAGGGATATGACATATCTTAAATAATCTGAATTCTGAGTTAGTGTCTTTACTAAGTTTCTACCTAACATGAGCAGGACCAACTGCCCCACATGGTATGTCGCAGATGCCAGAAAGTTATAGTAGAGCTTGCGTGATTATGGATGTACCTAATCATCTTATAAGCTAGTAATAATTCTAGATTCTATGGGCAGTGGTTTGCAAGTGGAATGTATTTCATTTTTTTTATACAATATTTTCCATGTTCTTGATGCTGGTATGCCCTCTGCTCACATTGGTAGAAAACATTGTGCCACTTGACATGTGCCATAATATATATGCAACTATGCTGGAAAAAAAATCCTATGGGACAGGACCTCTCGTGAGATCCTACTACTCCACCGTTGGATCAAGATACCCTCCCCATAAAAAACTCTTCCAACTATGCTATATGCAAGTTTGCAACTTATGGTTGTGTTTGTATCTGCATGTTACTGTTATTGTCCTTTTTCTCGTATTGTATGCAAAGTAGTACTTGTTTAATTAAAGTGTTGTACAAGGTACAAGGCATGAAGTGATGAATTATCCTATTGGATATTGTTCTGAGTTGGCGAAGGTAACTAGTATGAAATAAGAACTCCAATGCTCGGGTCTTTAAGTTGTATTGTGGTCAAGGAGAAATTATATTTTATTGTTACATCACCCGATTAAACAAATTCCTTTCTAAACATAAACAAAGTAAGCAGCCCCATCTATTTGAAGAACCAAACTATTTCATTCTCACCATATGGGTAGTTCAGGCTACTTGTTGTACAAGAGGTCATGGTCAAGTTATTTGAGAATATTACTTCTTTGACGATAAATCTTTCAAACAAAATTTTGGAAATATTTGTATGCAATGTGCACTTCAGAAATCAAGTTAGTCATTAACTTTTTGAATCCTATATCTTAAAAATGCAAAGCCCAACTGATTGTGTTCATTTAGATTTCACGAATACAGGAATCCATTCAATCTTGTCACAAATCCCTTTGCAATCTGATTAGTGTAAAGTAAAATGTCTACCAGAGGCGGACCCAACAGGGGTAGCCGGGGCTGGCACACCCCCTACTACCAACTAACCCATGGGTACTCCCCTAGCACCCCTAGCCTAACCATCCATGAGAGACCATGGCATCGCAACAGCAAGCGGGAAGCGTGTCAGGGGGTAGGGGCAAGCCAGCCCTCCACCGCTGTTGCACCATCCCACCACCGTCGTCGGATATGGTGCTCTCTGACCCGTCGGTTTCATCTGGTCCCATGTTGCTCAAACGCCGCCACCTCTGCCCTGGTTACTCCAATGACAGCGCTAGTTCATTGGAGCTCGGTGGTCCCTTGTGCCGCTCCCGTATGCCTGCGACGCCGAGCTCTCCTGGCTCCTCATTGTGGCCATGCTCCTAAGCCTATTGTGTGGCGTGGTGGCTCAATGCCAATCATCGTGCTTCGGCTCCGCCACCGTCGTCATCGAGATGGCAAGGTGCCAACTGCCAAGCACCTTAGCCACTCCAACGGTGGTGCTCTCCTCACCAGTAAGTCTGATTTCTCCCCTCTCAATCCTATTAAATGGTTGTGCAGCACCACGCCCTTGAGCCAATTGCAGCGTGGTGGCCCAAGGCCAAGCGCGATGCTTTGGCTCCACCATCGCCGTTGTCAAGATGGTGAGGTGCCAAGCACCTCAGCCACTACGGTGGTGGTGCTCTCCTCGCTGGTAAGTCTGATTCCTCCCCCCTCAATCCTACTGAATGGTTGTGTAGCATGTGTGCTTGTGCTTGTGCTGTGACGATTTGGATGAGTGCATGATATGTATTGCATGTGTGACAGAAGATTCTAAGATGATGATTTCTAGATATATATGAATGCATGCTCCCGAACATCATTCAAACATAAACAATCACATTTTGCTGTAACATAAGGATGATGTTTAATCATCTCATCCCGAATTTGACTATCATGGATTGGTCCTTAGTGTTGCCAAGCAACCATACAAACTGATAATGTGACTATTGAGCTCTGTTAATTAATTTTGAATCATGATAATGATATAGCATCTTTAGGACAACACTATTTTCATGTATAATGGAAACTTGGTAAAGAAGCTATAAAGATAAATTCATCTCTATTGAACAGATCCTTGAAAACAAGATGATATTTATCATGGCGTTGTTCTTAACTTTGGTGTTGTTCTTTACTTTGGTATTGTTCTTAATTTAGTATATTCAAGATATGAAACTTGACTACAGAAATACAATGATTAGGACTACAGAAATACAATGATCAGATTATCTTTAGTGAGACATGTACATGGAAACATGGATATCAAACATATCAATGTTGGCACTATCTTCGGTTCTAAAACATGATGTTGGCAAAGGGCAGGGACGTTAGGCGTGCGTGCGGCATGCGGCCGTAGCAAGAAGGCAGCCAGACACTCCGGTAAGTAATGTCGGCAGGTAGCATGCCGGTAGTGTAATAGATTACCGCAGGCTGATAACACAGTATTTGGTAAACCGATGAACAAATTTATTAGCCTTTCTAAAATTTGATTGTGATCTCCCACTGTCTGTAACCTTTTGCTGTTTGCACAACATTACAAGTGGCGCGCTGCTTAGTGCATCATAAAGTACACTTATGGCTTAAATTGCACTGTAGCGGCTGAAATTTCACTGTAGCTGAAGGTGGTTTATTTGGCGTAATTAAATTTAAAAAAATTTAAAAATAGAAAAAATATGCTAGCTCATCATGGGCAACGCAAACGAATACGAGAAAAAAGAACCGGTAAAAAAGCTAAAAAACAAAAAATTCAAAAAAGATGAAATTTATAAATAGTGAAAAATAAGCTAAAAGCTGGAGGTTGATGCCAAAACAGGCGGAGCGTTAATAAGCTTTGTAAATTGTAACAGTATATAACACTTAGGGCATGTTTGGTTCATGACCAGAAGTTGCCTAGCCACAAGTTAGGTGTGCCACAGTTTTTAGGTAGCTGTTTGGTTTACTGACGTAACTGTGGCATGCCACACTTTCTTAGCATCCGACCCCACACGTCATAGACTCAGTTTCTTGCCAAACTTTGCCACAAGTGTGGCTTCGATTTTGTTAGCCACACTTTCTGTGGCAGCCACATATTGCCTAAACTTAGGCATGGTAAAGTTAGGCACCAACCAAACATGCCCTTAGCGCCGAAATATTTCACAATAAATACAGATGTGACTCCAGTGAATAGACGTGAAAAACTCGTTGACGAGTCAACAACTCCGGAGACGACCACGACTCGTCTTTCCCTCCATTCTACTGCACACCAGTACCACTCCGCTTTCTCTACCGTTCCGCCGCGAATAATTCCCTCCGCCTCCCGTGCCACCCGCCGCGCTGGCGGGCGCACGAGCGAGCGAGACGTCGCTGTGCCAGCTGCCCAGCTGCGCGCGCAGGGTGGCGCGAGTCAGACGTCACCTCCCTCCTCTCCTTTTTGACCCGGCAACTCCTCCCCCGCGCTTCCTTCCCGTCCATGTCACGCCTTTGTTCCTTACTACTTCCTTTCCCACCTTGTCCTCGTTCTTTCCCCTCCCCTGGATGCCTACTTGTCGCCCGCTCGAGACGTCACCTCCTTCTCGCTTTATCCTGTGGGCGTTCTTGGGCCGGGACATCAAGGTTCAAGAAGCCGAGGTGTCAGCGGCCGGTGGTTCGCCTGTCGCTCAATTAGTTGCCCCTGTCTCGGTTCTTGGTGTGCAGTCAATCGAGGTCACAGAGCTCGAGGCTCTTTTTGGGGTCTCCGGGTCCATTTCAAGGTGAAAGGTTCGCTGAATTGTGAAGTTTTTGTGTTTTGATGCTAACTTGGGATTGGGCTCAGTGATTGATTTGGTTCTGTTTGATCACAGGGGGGAGATTGAGCGGAAGGTGATCGCCGGTGAACTGAACTCGTAGTTTGTTACAGACTCAAGGTTTGACGATACGAGTGCTTCTTGAATTGTTTGATGTTAGGTCAATTCGAATTGCTTTCTGTTCAGTTCAAAACCTTTCCGTACTGTGCTAATTTGCTTTTGCTTCCATGTGGGTACAGCTTTGAGGTTTTGAGCCTTGAGAACATCCTGGTTTCATAGAATCCTTGGTGAGGTGAGGGATTAACAAGCTCCCCCTTTTCTAATCATGCAATACCTTTTGCCACTAATATAGAAATATGGGCTCAAGGTTTGACGATACGAGTGCTTCTTGAATTGTTTGATGTTAGGTCAATTCGAATTGCTTTCTGTTCAGTTCAAAACCTTTCCGTACTGTGCTAATTTGCTTTTGCTTCCATGTGGGTACAGCTTTGAGGTTTTGAGCCTTGAGAACATCCTGGTTTCATAGAATCCTTGGTGAGGTGAGGGATTAACAAGCTCCCCCTTTTCTAATCATGCAATACCTTTTGCCACTAATATAGAAATATGGGCTCACTGGTGCATAGGAATCTTGCCTGATAATTTGGTTGTCACTTGCCCATTTGTCAGTCATCACTGTGTGGTCCTAATGCCTATTATTAGAGAACTGCACCTCTCTTTTGTCTAAATGTACGAACCTTGGTTGCTCTTGAAGCTCCCTTGAGGTAAGGAGGTGATCACAAGAATATTTTTTTCCTCATTGAATAATCTCTTCCTTCTGTTTCTGTTAGGTGCTTGCGATGACGAATATTAGGTCATTACCTAACGTGGTCGGAGTATGATGTGGGTTGGTCTCCACTGATTGCCAGGCAGCCTAAGTAACTGTTTAAGGAGAACTGCATCAAAGTTTTGCTGAATTCAAAGGTTCTCAGAGGTTTCCAGGTATGTCAAATGTAACTGATATGGAGTTGCTTTGTTGCATTGGATTTGTTTCTGGTTTTTTGTTTGTTTTCCTTCTGGGAAGTCAGAGTGAAACAGATCATTGGAATGTGTGATTGGACATGTGGTGTGTCTGGTCAACGATTGCCTCTGTTCCATGTGGCTCATATGATAATGCAGAAATTCCAACCTTGTCTTGCTGAATTCAAGATCTTCTTGTATTCTTAGTTTTATCCTGTAATGTTTCTTGCTGATGCATTCTTTTAAATGTCTTGTTCTTTCATCCTCTCCTTATTTGATTCTCTGGTTAGCAACATGTTGATTGGAAAGGTAAATCTTTAGGACTCATATGCCTGTCTGGACTTCTTTGAAGTATTACATAATTTATATAAGGATGAATGGATGACAGCATATTGAAGCACTATGCAGGTTTTCCATCCGCAAAAACACTTAGTTTGTAGATCATAAGTTCATAACTTATAGTGGCTAAAAATCTCTTCATATCATGGTATAATCTGTGGGATAATGTATGGTTTATACCAGTGTGGGTTAGTGGCTCGGAATATCTGTCTTCCTTTCATGATTGGGCATAGATTCAAAACAAAATTTTGATCTGTCACTATGCAGGTTTTGCCAAGTTCTTTTTCTGAATTCATTCTGTTCTCCTCTGCAGGCTAAAGGAAAATTGATCCTCAGATCAGGTCAGGATCATGGGTTGGTTGAATAAAATTTTTAATGGTTCAGTAAATAGAGTTTCAAGGGGTCATTATGACGGCAACTGGCATGAAGGCCATTCATCGGATCACATCAAAGTTAGCTTCTTGTCATTTATGCCACTATTTTCCCATATGCATACTACTCATTCATTTATCCTTTCTAGTTTCTATAGTTGCTAGTCCTTTCTTGTTCATATAACCTAAGTACACTAATAAGTAAAAACACATGCAGTAGAAGAAACTAAAACAAGCAAGTCATGAACATATTGTTCTACGTGATTGTTTAGGATCTGTACAATGAGTATTCCTTATATAAAAGAATGATCATTCAATGTTGTTTGTCGTGATTGCTGTAGGGTACATATGATGAGAGTGATAATGAAGATATAGATCATGCTATTGCATTATCCTTATCAGAGGAAGATCATAATAAGGGAAAGGCTGTTGGTTAGTATTACCCTGGCCATTCTTACCCTCTTATCTCTTCATTTATTCTTTTGATTATTGACTAGCTTGCCCTATATATTAAATTTATCTCCTTGGGAACAATGGCTGCAGAAATGGAAATGATCTAGTATGGACATTTGCCGAATAAAAGTTAATTTTTACCATTTTCATTGTTGATTTTAATGTAGATACTGATTATAGTTTGGAGGAAGATGAACAACTTGCATGGGCTCTGCAGGAGAGCCTTAATACTGAGTCTCCTCCTCGTCAGAATGTTCCTGTTGAGAATGTTCCTGTTGAGAATGTTCCATCAGGGAGTGTTCCAGCAAAGGATCTGCCTCCGCATGTCTTCCCCTCAAGTGGATTCAGGTGTCTGTTGGATGCTACGGTTTATTTGACATTTCATTCCATATTCCTGGTGCAAATTTTGTCGTCTCCTTTTGTCTTCCTATTAGCACCATCAGTAGTTTGTTTGCTGATCTTGATTTGGTTAGAAGATCCTAAGCCTACTATCCTGTGCTTTTGTTTATTCATGGCTATTTCTGACTTGTGTAGGACTTGTGCTGGATGCAAAAATCCAATTGGTCATGGACGTTTTCTTAGTTGTATGGATTCAGTTTGGCACCCTCAGTGCTTCAGGTGTTTTGCTTGCAATAAGCCCATATCTGAGTATGAGGTATAAAAGCATACCATAGTAGTATATTACCACCTACCATGCTTCAATTAGATCAAATGATTGATGCTAGTGTTTATTATATGCAGTTTGCCATGCACGAAGATCAGCCCTACCACAAATCCTGCTATAAAGAGTTTTTTCATCCAAAATGTGATGTCTGCAAGAACTTTGTAAGTGTTCATCGTTCATGTTTAGGGATGAGCATGAATGTGTTAATTACAGTTAAATTCTTGATCTGTGTGTTGAATTGCGGTTATTGCATTTTCTTCCCCAGATTCCGACAAATAAGGATGGCCTGATCGAATACCGAGCACATCCTTTCTGGATGCAAAAGTACTGTCCTTCCCATGAAGATGATGGCACTCCTAGATGTTGCAGTTGTGAACGAATGGAGGTCAGTAAAGGGTGTTAGATCCCTCAACCAGACCAGCTCCCCCAGGCTGGCTGGTTCCTGTTCCTGGAAGGAGCCAACCAGTTTTCATTAACATATGGAAAATAACGAATTTTAAGTTATGTTTTTCGGAATTAGTATAATCACTTAGTTATAAGTATAAATAGCTCTATCACTCAGTCCTGCTTTTCTTATTTAGGTTCTCAGTGGTGACCTGCAATTAAGTGCCAGGGTCTTGGAATGCTGGCTTAGTATAACATTCTGTAGAAGCTTATCTTACAATTTAATAGCTAGAAAGTAACTTCTGTGCCGCTATTTGTTGTTCAAATAATTCTGCAATTACTCCTTTTCCTTCTAGTGATGTATGTGCTCAACTATTTCTGATGATGTGTCTGTGACATTTATGAGTTACGTAGAGTAATACATTTTCGTTCATCCTGAAATTCAGCCAATGGACATCAAATACATAACATTAGATGATGGGAGGAAACTCTGCTTGGAATGTCTCAATTCTGCAATAATGGACACTCCAGAATGCCAACACCTTTACATGGATATTCAAGAATTTTTCGAAGGTTTGAACATGAAAGTAGAACAGCAAGTTCCATTACTTTTGGTTGAGCGGCAGGCCTTGAATGAAGCGATGGAAGTGGAGAAAAGTGTAAGTAGCATGGTAGTCAGGTTATGTGGTGTGCACACTGCTTCACACTCTCCCAACTTATGAGTTTTTAATTTCTTTCATCTCAGGGACATCACCTTCCTGAAACCAGAGGTCTATGTCTTTCTGAAGAGCAAATTGTCAGAACGGTGAGTTTTTAAATATTTCCACATTTCTGCATTAATTTGACTACTGGCGTACACAAATTTTATAATTTGCATGTACTGAATAATACAATGCATCCAGATCTTAAGAAGACCGGTAATTGGACCAGCAAACAGATTCATAGATATGATTACAGGACCATACAAGTTGGCTCGACGGTGTGAAGTGACTGCCATCCTAATATTATATGGGCTACCAAGGTACATCGTTTTAGATTTATTTTTTTCCTTAATTAGTGAACACAGACGTGGGTCCTTCTTGAAGACTGATGCTATCTCCACAATCATCCCATAATCTTATGTTTGCAACGAATCCAGATAGGCTTTTCTTATTAATATAGTTGTAATGCAGATTGCAAACTGGCTCCATTCTTGCTCACGAGATGATGCATGCGTATCTTCGTCTTAAAGGTACATTTATTTATGCTCATTAATTTTTGGGGGATTCACATGCACCCATGTCCCTTCGTGTTTGTTTTAAGAAATCACTGTTACGCTTACACTCCTTTAATGTCATTTTTTTTCTGTAGGGTACCGGTCCCTTAGTCCTGAGGTTGAAGAAGGAATCTGTCAAGTTCTATCCCACATGTGGCTCGAATCAGAGATCATCTCTGGTTCCAGTGGCAATGCCGCGTCCACCTCAGTATCGTCATCGTCGTCGTCATCTTCAACTCCTACCTCATCGAAGAAGGGCGCAAAGACCGAATTTGAGAAGAAGCTTGGAGCATTCATCAAGCATCAGATTGAAACGGATCCTTCTGTGCAATATGGAGATGGTTTTCGAGCAGCCAATCGGGTTGTCGAACGTTATGGCCTAAGAAGTACCCTTGACCATATTAGGATGACAGGGTCTTTTCCATATTGATCATTGAAGTAAAGAAGGGCCATTCTTCGATTTGTCACGACGGCTGAATATTTTGGAGATTATTGGTTTAAATTAGACACATACCACAGGGTAAGAGTAGTTTACAGTACAGTACATCCACTGGTACCCTTTTTTTTTTCAAAACTGCTTTCTTGTTGTCTTTGAAATAACGGAAATGCTATACAACATTCGACTGTTTTTAAAGAGAAATTAGTTAAATTTCATACCGTTTGATTTGCACCAAGATTCGTCCTCCTGCCCATCTCCATCTCCAATGAAGACCCGAAGCTCCCTATCATATTCTTCTACGACCGACGCCGCCGTCTTCAACGGAGGCACTGAGTTAGGGTTAAGGTTCGCCGATTAAGGTTAGGATTCACTGGTAGCCATTGGACTTAGAAGGATGTCGAGCCGGTGGTGGGTGATGGTGCGTCGAGGCGGCGGTGGCGTCACCTTAGCCGTGGGTTTGGATAAGAGCAGTGAAGCCGACAGGGTGGCAAGAGTCGACAAGCAATTAGGGGGCAGTGCTGGCGAATCTAGCGGCGGCGATGGTGGTAGGAGGTTAAGATGCGACAAAGGAGGAGAGGAGGTGGGAGGCATCGGCATCGCCTTCGTTGTCGTTGGCCATGTTGGGAGGTGGATGCGGTGGCGGGCAGTGGTAGCCGGTGGGCCTTGCCGACGTTGGAATTGCTGCCAGCCATGGGCTTGGTGGTCGATGGTGGACAGGTCAGCGAGCAAGGTGGATGAGACGTGAGTGGTGAGGTTGGTGCGGAGCGGCAGATCTGGCAGCGCCAAGCTGCCAAAGATGAGGAAGAAGGGGCACCAGTGGTGAGAGAGGTGGAAGCAGGCGGCACCGGCGCCAAGAGGGTGAAGGCAGCCGCGTTGGGGCGGCGGCGGTGGATCGACGACGGGCCTTGCTAGCACTGAGGATGGCGGGCCTCACCTGTGCTGAGGGAGGCGTCGGCGAGGCGACACGTTGAAGGGAGTCCGGGGCGGCGGTGGTTGGGAGTAAGGGAGGGAGGAAGAGTTAGGGTCTGTGGTGGGGAGGGTACATTATCAAATGGGGATAAGTTCATGTAGAAATTATCTCCATAAAAAAGTTCATATAGCCATGATTCGAGCAGATTTTAGTGCTTGAAGAGCATGTCTACAAAAAAACAAATACATTGCTTCGGCAGGATTAATAAAAGAGAAAACCGCACTAGAGGTCCTTCAAACATGTAACGAAGTGTCACTTAGGCCCTTGCACTTCAAAATTTTCAGGACGCATCTCGAAAACCGTGTCATTTAGGTCGCTAGGAACTTTTTATTTTTGCTAAATTGCTGACACAGCAACTGAGTAGAGATATGAAACCAATATGAGTCATTTGAGATAGATTTTCCATGCCCCCAAATTGGGAGCGCTGCGACTTAAGTAGCTTAGGGCGTTAAGGCAGCAATTGAAGAGACGAGCAATACTGCGAGTAGAGGATCACACGATGATAAAACTCGCTACAGGCTAATTTTGAAGTCTTGGCATCCAAGTAACTCTTGGCTACCGGTTGCGAGGGACCTGCAGTGCATCTATATGAACAAAAACAATTGGTAATATTTAAAACATCTTCTTCATTTTAAGACAAGAAATTTTTATATTAATTCTAATTTTTAAAAAAAATTCTCACATTAATCGAAAGAAAAAGATAAATATCTTCATCACTTATTTTAGTAGAACCAAATTATAACGGTGCAGATTAATCATATATATATTAAAGTTATATAATAAATACAATTATATTTTAATTATAAAAAATACAGTTATATACGAAAGATAACTGTATTATGGTATCTATTTGTGCAGTTATGCATGGTAAATCAGCAACTTTACACAATGTAAAAGGTGCACTCCTTTGAAAAATATTTCTGTAACTTTCTTTTAGGAAAAAATTGATCATATACCCTCCATTTAGATGGAAATTGAGGATTTACCCTTCTGTCCTACGTGTCAGTGACTTATGATAACCCCACGTGTCATTGAGATGTGGAAGGTAAATCCTCAATTTCTCAACTAAAGAGATTGTATATGATCCAATCTCCCTTCTTTTGGAGAAGGAATATTTTTTGCAGGAAGTTAAAAGCCCATTAGACCAGGCCGATGGGTGGCCCATTAGACTAGCGTTGGGTGGAGCTTTCGTGAGACGGCGACCGGCGTCTCCTTCGTCTGATCCGGCCGGCCACCGCGTTCTCCGGCGCCGGCCGACTCAGCGGGCTGCGTCCCCGTGGAACCCCTTGCCGCCTCGCCGGACCCGAGGTACGCACCTACGCGCGCGTGGCTTCGTGCCTGTGAAGACGGGAGCCGGTCGCTAAGAGAGCAGAAGTGTACAACCCCCTCCTTTTACTGCAGGGGCTGCTGCGTCGGTGTTGGAAGAGAAGCCATGGCCGCGGGGAGCGGGCCGTGGCTTCTCGCCGTGGTGGCGCTCGTGCAAAGGGCTTGCCGATGACCTTGATAGGCAGTCAGTACCGTACTACGCATTTACACGAATGGGGCTTGCCTTTTGGACTTGTAATTTGAGATTCTAAATCTAGTCCTATTTTAGGTCTTATCATGGTCAACTTCTCATATGTAGATTTGGTATAAAGTATAAACAATTTTCAAGCTTGTCAGACAACATGTGGGCTTTTAGTTTTTTGCTTCTTTATTAGAATATATTTGAAGAAACTCCTAGCAGAGTACTGATTGTCATGTTTATTCGTAGCCTCTTGATGCCAGTGGTTATGCAACGGTTGAATTCAGTAGCCCGGATATGCTCCTACGTTACAGAAAAAAGGAAATCCATTCTGATTCCTGCTTAAGTGTGCTTAAGAATCTTGACGCTGCCCCTGTGGATGAAGTTGCATGGCGCATACCCTGTGGAGAGGAAGCACACATGGATTTGTATCTAGCATCATTTTTCTTTTAGCTCTAATTTGTTCCTATCCATGGTCCTAGCTGCCCTAATTTTTTGATGCAAGTACTGAAATTCAAGACAGGATGGATTGTTCCATCTAATCCAAAAATCAATTTTTTCCGCATGCTTTTACACATCATTACCGTCTACCAAGGACAACTCGTTCCCTCCATTTTTCTTGGAACACAATTGAATGTAATATGTATATTTTTCCTTGAAATGACGTTGCAATTGCATAGAGTGATCAGGGTTTTCTCCCTGCAACATAAAAAGGAGTTCCAAAAGAAAATCTTTTCCTTCAAGGAAGGTGCACTTTTCATATTCCTGATATAAATCTGGATCAGAAGCTATAATATATTATCATCTTGGAAGAAGCTAAGCAGGTGAACCATCAATTGCAAGCTTTTGTAAACAATTCTACCCGCCTTTTGTCTTGGCACACTTCACTAACTGGCAGAACAATCATACAGGCTTTACTTGTTTATAATAATCCACGGTTGTTCCATTTTATTTTCAGCAAGGTTGCATCCACGCGACCCCCATATCAGGTGAGCGGTTCTTCTGTCTGACAGACTGGATCTGCTGGAGAAATCCTTATTATTTTGTGTTGAAAACATGATAGCAGGCAAGGCTGAACTAGAACAAAAATAATTCGGATTCATCACTTGACTATACATATAACAATATATACAGGAGCATCATGGTGTCTGGGCATCAAGTCTTCCTGTATTTGGATTGCTTTTAGATGTGTGCTAGTGTGATTGAAACTTTCCATCCATGATTGATTTAGCATGCCTAGTATATTATATATCATTACACTAGCACGCATATAAAAGCAATCTAAAGACGATGAGGCTTAGTGCCTAGACACCATGGTGTCCCATTTTAGCGTCCTATATATTCCAAACAACATTGTACTAATAGTAATGTATCTAATGATTTTTATTATCAATAATTCAACGTAACAGAAAGTAATGTACAATGATAAAGTAGTTGTCAAAATGCTTACCAAAATACACTAGTTATGTATTTGGTTTTCCCAAACCCAAATTGAAACCCTATCGCACAATTTGACAAAAAAACAACCACACACAATCAAATTGAATCTCTAACTCACAAATTTAGTCCCTGTGTTTGAAACAAATAGGAAGAATTGAAAAAATTTAGAGCAAAGCAAATACCGTATACCAATTTCTTGACTCTGGTGATCGAGTTTGGGTCTAAGCCTCCTTCCTCCTTTAGTGTCTTAGTTCGGCGCTGGCGAGGCAACGGGAACCAAATGGCGCCGTGGCGATATAGTAGGTGAGGGAGTCAGTCAATTTCTCTGGTGACCAATGGCTGAGTGCGGCATGGCGTGTGTCTTAGCGATAGGCGGCGTGGGGCGAACAAGAATGAGGCGACTGGCAATTGGGCCATGGGATGAGTGATAGGTTGAAGGCACGAGGTTGTGAGGCTCGGTCGTGGGCTGGTCTGGGGTGAACACATTTTGAGTTGGGGGGTGCACAATGGTATTGTAGGTGTGGATATCGATTTGGCTCGACTGAACTCACGAAAGCTCGTTAGGCTAATGAGCTGAAACAAAGGCTCAGCTCGACTAGGTTGAAAGCTCGAGCTTAGCTCATTAGGCTCATTACATACAAAACATGCAATTCAATTATGCAACCTCCATAAGTCCAAATTAGAGATAACATGGGAATTTTGATAGAGTTTTGCCTGTTATGGCAACATAGCATTACAGATAACATAACAACACCCTATGCACATTACAATTGACAGAAATTTCGGAAGGGTTTTAACAAGGCTAAGATAGCATTAGAAATAACAAGTTCATTGCATAAATTACTCCAGTGCACTTCACAAGTTTGTAGTATAAACAAAGCATATGTTCCCAATTTGAATATGCATGGCAAGTACTAAAAGATAACCAACTGGATCATTACATAGCCAACATTGCACAAAATGCAGTTATCAAATACATCCATCAACACATCATGCCTTCTTCCTAGGTGTAGTCTTCTTTTTTGTGGGTGTTTTTCTTCTTGGAGTAGCAACAGTAGGATTTTCAGGTGCTTCATTCATACATTACATAACAAATTCAAATATTAGTAAGAACACACATGAGAAATCCAAATATCTAGCCTTGACCTTCAGAAACATGACAAATTTAGTCATAATTTTTTTCACCATCACTGATAATCACTTCAACTGCAATTTGATGTATAACATTCTAGAAAATGAAACAATAATCTCAAGACGAAAGAGTAAGTTTTCACTGATTACGCTAGTGCACTAGCGTCTAATCAGAGAAAGTGTAGTATTTTCCATCTAGTTTTGAGAATTCAGGCCCTTTTTATCTTGGAAGTGCATTACCCAACTTATTCGAAAGTGCACGTTGAAACTAGTGTAAGATCGAGAAGATTGACTAGAGATAGGTGAATAGTTATTTCTAAAAATTCTCTTCTTAATTAATTCTATTTAAACTATTTTGCTAAAACTAAGAATATAATGTGGAAACTTAAATCAAATTGGTTTTAGCATAAATAAAGACTAAATTAACTAGGCTTACCTAAGTGTACCGACAATCTAAGTTTATGTTAAAGATTTGCAATACTAGGATGACAAATAATTAATTTAATTATATGAATGTAAATTGCTTAAAAGTAAATTAAGCACAAGAAAATAAATCACAAAGACATGATATTTTTTTACCATTGTGTTCGGAGACTTACCGGTCTCCCTTAGTCTACATTGAGGTTAGCCTAAACAAATTGGATCGACTCCACGAATTAAGCCGAAATATCTCAATCAACTAAAGTTGCTCTTCCTCCACTCCGGAGATGGGGAGCACCACACCACTCACAATTCACTAGGACTTCTCACAATCTTCTTTGAGAAGCTCACCACGCACGATGCCTCCAACGATGTCTAGGAGTCGATAAACTCCAAGAGTAATAAGTCAAGCCTCTCGCTTGACTCTCACCATGTGCAACGAATGCACAAACTCAAATGGACACTAAGTCCAATTCTAGATGCAACACATGCACTCCAGAACACTATCCTTGCTCACAAGGTGCAACACATGCACAATTGAGAGTAGGATCTCACACTAGCTCAAGGGAATAGAAAATAGGTCAAGCAACTTCCTCTCCAAACGGCCACAAGGGGCAAAATCCTGAAAAATCAGGATTATCGAAAGTACTGGTGGCAAAAATGTGGTACTTCTGCTCCTCTCGCAATGGTAAAAAAAACTAGTTGTTAGAAGCAAAGGACCAGCCGAATCGGGTGGTTTCGCTATACAATTTTCGATAGTTTTGATCATCAGAAGTAACACTCCCACATGCAGAACTACCGCTCTTGTGGGGAGGAAAAGTTCAACACACCGGTGCCTCTCTGGAGAAAATGTATCGCTACATAAGCCAGACGTTTCACAGATCGAAAGTACCGCTCATACAGAGCCGATAGTTCCACTCGCTGATTGGACCACTCACACAAAGCCGATTGGACCACTCACAAAGCTGGTCGGAAGTTCCGATCGTCGACTATACTGATCTCCGACCACGTTGTCTGGATTGACCACACAGGTCTTTGATTTCGCTGGTCTCTGACCACATTGTCCAGATCGACCACAGAGGTCTCCGACCACATTGGTTTCGACCACTCAGTTCTCGACTACGTCGACCATATCGATATTCGATCACGTTGGTCTCCGATCATACAGATCTCCGACCACTACGTCGATCTTCGACCACGTTGTCTTAATCATGTCAATTTGACCACGTCAATTTTGAGTCTTTGACCACATAGGTCTTGACCACGTCGGTTTCGACCATACTGGTTTCGATCACACAGATCTCGACTACGTAGGTTCTGACCACGCTGGTCTTCGACCACATAGGTCATCGATCACGTTGGTTCTTGACCACACAGGTCTTTCGATCACCAACAGACGTAGTAGTTCCGTGATTACAACGCTGGTAGTTCTGATCAGCTGTAGTACCGCAAATTACACTGCAATAGTTTTGATTTTCCTGAGAAGTGCATATACTTCAACAGATTTTGCAAAACACATTTGTAAACTACGGTATCATGCACACAAGAATTTTCCATGATCCTATACAAGTTGTAAAATACATTTGCACACTTTTAGAATCATAACACAAGGATTATATATATGAGTTTCAACTATTTGCAAAACACATTTACAAATATAAGCCTCATAATACAAATAATGAAAACGTGGGTTTCAAACACATGCAAAACACATTATTTGATAATCTTTTTTCTACCGCTCCTATTTTGCTACATTTTTTGTTTCTATCTAAAAAAAGTGAGCTAGGAGAATTGGTGCAGCAAAGTATTAACTCCACTCTACTTCTCTCTTGTCGTAAGTCGCAGCAAGTGGTATCAAGCCACTCCGTCATAATAATGCCATTATTATTGGCTCTACCTTGAGCATCAGTCGAGCATGACACTGGTGCGAACACGGATCGCTAACGCAAAATCGGACTCGCGAGAGCCCACGAAACGATGAGTGGTCGCGTACCTGTCATTTGACGAAGTCTCGATCGCAGTAGTCTCCACGTCAGGCTCGTCCATCTGCTTGCTCAACGAGTGCCACCTTTGCTCCCTACATGGCTGATCGAGACCTTGCTGCCATGGCTTATCCTCGTTGTGTGGCCAGAATCAAACTCGCCGGAGTGGGGAACCCTGGGGGCAGGCCTTCGACAGCGAGAGGCGTGAAAGCTACGGCGTGTTCTGTCCGATTGAATCTTGAAAATTGCGTAGAAAAGTCACGTACGAGCCGATGCCGACGCGGTGAGTTTATCCGCATGCAGCAGAATAATACCGAAACAGAGCTCGAACAGTAGTTAAACGCACGAAGAAATTAAAAACCACCGACGATATCGGTTTTCGCGACGTGTAATTAGGTCCGCCACGACTTGGTGCACGGAGAGACACTGCTCGGAGGCTCAAGTTTATACGCCTCATCGTCGTCACACTGGAAATTTTATGGCCGAGGTAGAAACTGGGAAAGAGTTGCGGTACAAACTCTCGCGGGAAAAAAGTGTGTATAGGGAAGTAAGCCAAGTACACGGCGGGTTAGAGGTGAAAACGAATCGGATATTGCTTAAATTATATTTGTATTTGTATTTGTAAATGAATATGAATATAAATCCGAATATTCTCGAATACGAATTTGAATCGAATGTCCACTCAATTCAGTCGGATCTGGATATCCTCATAACTTATATAGCATAAAGACATTAATGATATTTTATCCTCGTACACTCACGTTTAATTGTTCTAATTCATCTACTTCATCTAAAGAAACACGAATTCATGTTCAATTAAAAAACTTATCCAACTAATTGGTCGTATTGTAATAAAATATGCATATTGCTTCGTCAAATACAAATACGGATACGAATAGTCTGGATAAAATAACATTTCTGATGGTAAAAATATATACCATATTCGCATTCAAATTTTTATGCGAATTCAAATACAAATAGAATAAAAAATATTAATCAGATAAAAAAACTATATTATATTCGTATCCTACAAATACAGTAACTAAATAATAAAGATACATCACGGATGGACGGACGCGTACGTCCTTCGGGCCTGAGGCGGCTCGACGTGGGGCCCACCCCGGCGACCCAGCGAACGATGAAGCCGAAATCGGCATGGCCCAAAAGTGGAAACCACCCCCACACAACACAAACGACGGGGCGAACGCATACATACACACGATTTCTCGAGCACCACCTCCTCCTCCGCCTCGAATCCCACCGTGCCCTAACCCAATCCACCACCTCCCTCGGCGGCGGCGGGGGCGGCGAGATCGGAACTCACCGCTCTTCCCAAACCCCGAGGTACGTCGGCCCCTCCCCTCCGGGCTCCACCCGCAATTCCGTGCCCGAGCGATCCGATCGCCGCGCGGTGGCCTCGGATTCGGCGACGAGCCCTAGCTCGGTGGTTGATTCGGTGATCGTTTTTTTGCAGGATTGAACCGGCCGGCCGCGGAATGGGCGGTCGCGATGAATAGCGTGGTTCCGCGGCGGCGTTGGCGGGGGCGGAGGTTGTGATAACGCTTATCATGGTGCAGTGTCTCGACGGTGTGAAGCAGCTGCTCGCGGTCCTGTTCAAGTGCTGCGACCTCGAGCTCAAGCAGCCGCGGGGGCTCGAGGATCCCCAGGTCCTGGCGCGGGAGACCGTCTGTGCGTCCGCCCGCCCATTCGATTTGCTTTGGTTATTGTTCTGTGCCTGTGCTGCGTTTGTTTCATGGGGAATTGATTGACCTGCGTAATCGGGTGGTGTGGGTTGGGTCTGTGTGCGTGGTGCAGTTAGCGTGAGCGAGGTCGAGGCGCTGTACGAGCTGTTCAAGAAGATAAGCAGCGCTGTGATCGATGACGGGTTGATTAATAAGGTCAGTGATGGCTCATGTGAGTGTTTCATTCGCAGCCCAATTTTGTATGTAATCAGTTTAGTTTGTATTTTGAGGAGGGTATTCAGGTAATGGAATATATGTGTCTGTGGTAAACTGGTAATTGATGCTGGGTTATGGTTCTTGTTCGTTGGCATTGCGCAGGAGGAGTTTCAGTTGGCGCTCTTCAAGACTAACAAGAAGGAGAGCCTGTTCGCTGATCGTGTAAGTCTGCATTAATTGCATGCAGTTGATAGTTGTGTGCTGCTGCTTGTTATGGTGTTATTGTTACAAATTTGGTGTATTATGTGCTTTGCATTATTGGAAATTTTGCAAATCAACGAGAATCAGGGGCACTCAATAGTTAATGTTGTGTGGGCAATTGAACGCTATAGAATACTCATGGGTAACAATACAGGAGACAATTGACTCTTACTAATTGCATGGAAATAGTATTCGTTACCCAGGATTCTATTGGCCTACGCTTTGGATATCTATGCTATTCTATATAATGCAGTAGTTTTGAATTAGGATTTACCCTTGTTTTGAATTAGGATTTACCCTTCCTGTCTTGCTTTCCTGCCAAACATCTTTCTAAATAATCTCAACTGTTGGTTAGTTATGTAAGGGTGATACCTACCCATTATCTAACTTCAGTCAAGACAATCCAATCCGACAGCAAATATTTCTAGGATTCGCCTCCCGTGGTCCATGTGGTGCCCTCTGGACCCACCTATGTGTTGCTTCCCACATTTTTTTGGCCTAGTTCAGAATTTTCTAGGCTTCTCCCATGTTTTCTCTGAGTACTGAATGTAACCCATCATACATGCTTGTTTTAAATCAATAAATATTTTACATGTGAGGTTTCTTTAATCCAAAAATTGTAGCATTACCTTTGAGATGATCATTTTCTTACGTTTTATGCTTACTTGATAGCATATCATAGTACCTAATATTCCAACGTGGAACGCGTGTACCAGTTAGTACTTTCCTTAATTCACGTGTCGCAAATGCAGTGTTGTTGTATGTCTAATTGGAAGCTGAATATGTACATCGGCTAACTGATTGACCTGTGTTTTGACTAGTTATTGTGCTAACAGTAGGAATTTCCTATATCTGTGTGCTTCTGTATTTGAGTTGTGATCTGGTTGTTATCCAACATTTGGGTAGTTCCTTTCATGGTTCCTACACATTGGTGCTAAATGCATTATCTGTAAACATCTTTTGGAACTTAAAATTTATTCAAATAAATTGGTGCTGTTGAATGACTAACACTGTCTGTATGGAAAGTTGTTGCATCTATCAATTGAAGCTACCAACATTGAGAACCATATTCTATATAAAAAACAGCTGCATGAAAATTGTTGGTGAATAATTTTGCTTTTGTTTACTAATACCTGACTTCATCATGTCCGTAACATTTTCTCTGCCCTTACAGGTATTTGATTTGTTTGACACAAAGCACAATGGAATTTTAGGATTTGAAGAATTTGCTCGTGCACTCTCAGTATTTCATCCCAATGCTTCCCTTGATGAGAAAATTGACTGTGAGTTCACTTTTCTTGTAGCTAGAGAATTTGGTTCTCAACTATACAAGTTATATCCAGGCTCTAAATTATATTATTACAATAATGACTTGGAACTTATTTGAAACACCTGTTAACATTTTTATATATGCAAGGACTCACCATTCCCTAGTCCAATCAACAATTTCTAAATAGTGCATTTGTTGGTAAAGTAGTTTTTTTAATGATCTAATTTTTATGCTATGCTCCTGCTTCTCCACTTTACTTTGTTTAAAGCTAAAAATTCTGAAGAAGCTCATGTAATCAATGCAGTTTCATTCCAGCTATATGATCTCAAGCAACAAGGCTTCATTGAGAGACAAGAGGTATTAATACTATTTGCACAGTGTGCTCCATCAAGCTAGCATGTTTGCTAAATGTATGGCTTACACATAATGTAAATAATTCGAAATCTTCCCTGATTGTCTCTGATACATGAAAACATGGTTTTAGTCAAGTTAATATTATTGTACTCTATGGCCCTTATTTTGGTTGGTTGTGGTGATCGTGTATGCCACACTACTGGTGAAAGAAAGACATCGTGTATGCCACACTACTGGTGAAAGAAAGGCTCAGACTCTCAAGTCTTCCATGAATGAAGTTGGATCACTGGTTATGTGAGGGTTTACAAGAGTTAAGTAGTGGAACAATTCTTTGAATATAGAGGGAGCCTCTGAGTAGTGCTGTTGAAGGGTTATGCAAGTCAGGAGTTAGCTGTTAGCTTTTATATAGAGGTAGACTTCAACATTGCAACTTCATTAATAGACGTACAGTTTTAGATCATGGGGTAGCAGCGATAGCTTAATCATGCTAGTTGGATTTTTTTTTTCAAAATATAGGTAAATTGTTGGTTTTGTCCCCAACATATTGCACTGGCCTTATTGCTGGGATATGAGGATTTTTATCTATTGAGCTTTCGAGAACTGCTACCCTATTATTGAAACTAAATAATTTTGCTGAGAATGTCATTCTTTTGGTTGAGCTGTTTCCTTTTTCTTCACCATAATAGTTTATATATTTGGTTATCAGGTTAAGCAGATGGTTGTTGCCACACTTGCTGAGTCGGGAATGAATCTTTCTGATGAAATTATAGAGGGCATAATTGACAAGGTGCGTTAAAGTTGCCCATTTATCTTTATCTTTTATTTATCCTTGGTTATGGCTTGTGTTATATAGTAATTCTCTAGCTTGTATTATGTAGTAATTCTCAAATGTCAACCCCGTTGTATATGACAGACTGCTACATAGCATCCTATTATTGAACTAACAAATACTGTTTTGTTTTGATTTTCCATTTTCAATAGAGTATTCTTTCTTACCTCATTCCCTGCTATTGTGATGGCTTTTTATGGAGTTGGCATAAGACATAATCAGAATGTCATCTTGTTGCACGCTAATTATAACTTCCCATTAAAATTAATTTCATTTTCTTATTTTAAGACGTTTGAGGAGGCAGACACAAAGCATGATGGAAGAATTGACAAAGAAGAGTGGCGTAATCTTGTACTTCGGCATCCCTCTTTGCTGAAGAACATGACTCTCCAGTACCTCAAGTAAGATATGTTCATTATACTTAAAATAGTTTGTTTTCCTACAGTTCGGTTTTTTTTATGTGTCTCTTTCACACATGACACAATGCTTTTCACTTAATTTGCATACCTGATATTTTCAACTTGATGGTTGAGATGACTGAAAGGTTTACTGCTGCTCTTGAACAAAGAGTGATAATATTTTCATTCCCCATGTAGTGCTAGGTTGCCATTGCAATATCTTGCAAAGCAAAAAAATGTTATGCAGAGAGTCACATTCTTGAAATGTAGTAAATCAAACTTCCACTATGTAAATTGCACAGGCTCAACTTTTGGGGTTCTGTATCAGTGGTTCATTTAAATTCATGCCTTGATGAAGCACTACACTGAATTGTTTGTGTTTCTCAAGACAAATGTGTGAATTAGTTAGTGATTGAGTGGTTCAGCTTCAAGGAAGCCACTTCATATCAGGACTTCTCAGCGAAATATCAGGTGGGGGTGTTCGTATTGGTTTCTGCTAATGGCCTTTGGCTAGAAATGAATAGCAGTAGCTGAAAGAAGTGACTTTTTAAGGAGGACGCAAGCAGTGAAGAAAGTAAGAGGAGAGATGTGTGCATGTAACGGGAGTAAGAGGAGTAGGGTGCATGATGCACCCATGACCTCCTACCTTATCCTTAGAGTGAGATGGTTGTGAGAAGAGTGGAGAAGGTGCTTCAAAAAGTCGGGTGTTCATATTATTTTTTGGCTTTTCTAAACAGAATCCAGAAGCAAAAGCCAATATGAACAGGGTCATAAGTCTTCAATAAAGTGTGAAGCTTTTAAGTCTTTTTTTAGATCAGAACTTCATATTTTTTTTGGGTCTCTTTTGGGTGGTCATTATCTCAGACGTGGTCAGTTCATACTTTATAACATATGTCCAATATCTATATTCTTTAGATATTTCACTGCACATGCTAATCTTGCCTTCTTTGTGCAGGGACATCACCACTACATTTCCAAGCTTTGTCTTCCATTCTCAGGTTGATGATACTTGAGATTCTTGGAGTTCTTTCAAGTCAAAACATCACAAGATAAGCTCATGGTGTTTTATTAAGGTTTTCGGTATTGGTTTGTTGGATTGGCATAGATCGCGGTGCTCTGAAGGATGTTACATGTTGGATTTGAGAACTTGGAAGGATGTTACATGTCGGATTTGAGAACTCAAATCTTTGTTGTTAATAGCCTTGTTTATTTCATTTGGAAGTTAGTATGGGCCATGGCTGGTAAGCCTTTCGGCAAAGATGTAATCTCTGTCTGAAGTTCCCATTTTCTCCTTTCCTCCCTTTGTGTTTTTGGTTGGTTAGCAATCAGATCCAGTTCTCTGAAGCTTCTGTCTTTTTGTACAAAATGGAAACATCCTACATTTTTTTAATCTTTTGCTGGGATTTTTTCTATATTACTTTGCAATGTAGTGACTGGAGTAGAAAAAAGAAATGGACGAAGGTGTCTACTTCTGCATCTTCTGAATGATAAACAATTATCATTCTTTTTTTTTTTTACAAAAACAAGGATTCCAAAATATTATCTCTACCTCGCAAGCTTTCACCAGTTTGGGTTTAAATAAAATTATAAATTTGATTTTCAAGAACTATATTGATGCACAATATATTCAGTAATGTAAAATGGAGCAAGCAGGAGGATGTGATACTTCATATTATTTCATCTGAAGTAGACGACAGGCGTGCAGATTGGGTTCTTTTTTTCCTTCTAAAATACTTTTCCCGGTCGTAGATTATATCTGAATACGATGGCAAGTTATCTGCACGTGATTCAAATATAATTCAGTATTTCTTCAAAAAAAATTATAATTTTGTAATATGTTTCGCAGCATGTATGATAGAAATTTCAGAATAACAATTCTTCCGGAATTCCCGTAAAATTAAAATTATCAACCATACCATGAGCACAAATGGAGCCCTGATTCGAATGAAGAAAATCTGATTTATGATGAAAGTTAAATCCGCATCTAAATACCCAAATTCGCTATGACTTTATATGTCTACCAGACAATATCAACTCAATTCAGATAAAAATGGCATGACTAATACATACTCAACTCAGTTACAGAAAAACTCCATTCGGGATTTTTCCTATTTAATTACGCTATAGAAATACAATAGCATAATGTACATACTGGTCTAAGGCGCTATTGAAAATACAATATGCCAAAGGAAATTCCATCGGCGATCTCTTCAAAAAAAAAAAAGAAAGAAGGAAATTCCATCGGCGATGTTGTTTCTACATACGCCAATTTATTAACTTGCACAAATAATAATACTTCGGAAACTACAATAAATGTCTGCTATATCTTATCTCCCATCTGGTCAGCCTACCACTGTAATCCGAAGCACATGACCGTGCTGTTGTTTGATACAAGCTACGGTTAATAAGTTATAGAAACCACGTTCAAGTTCCATGTTTCTGAATAAATACTCCCGACAACATCCGGAAAGTGAAACACGAGAAAAACTAGAGTGCTAATATGAATGAATCGAATACTGATAAACCGTTTTAAAAAGATTATCTTAATAAATCGGTTAGAAAAATAATAGAAAAAATATCTCATTTATTTTTTTAGAGAATACATAATCTGAAAAGAATGGAATCTAAGATCTGCTCGTATTGGCTTCCAAAAAACCGTTTTTCTACAGTATTTAGGTTTCAAACAAGGTGTTTTTTCGAGACAGATCTACTAGTCGATTGTAATTGACCTTATCATAACTTTATTTAGAATCACACATAAATATTTCTCTTTACAAATTATCACCATTTATTAATTAAAGTTAAAAACTATCCAAAAAACCAATACATACATGCCGTAAACCTACCAAGCTAGCCCCTCTAAACCCGATCCGATTACTCAACATAAACAGTGCCAACCAAATCCGTCGACTCGACTAGAGCGCACACGCTGCTCCGTTCCCCTCCATCTCTTCTCCTCTTCCCTCTCCTCCCCCCTCTACTCCTCCCCCGAAGCGGCCCACCTCGTCACCGCCGCCGCCGCCCACTGCGAGGGGGAGGGAGCTCCTGATCTCCCCGCAGGCCGCTGCCGCCGCCGCAGGGACGACGAGGCACGCGATTGGAGGGTAGCGGGAGGTGAGGTCAGATCCGGACTACCCGGGGCCGGGCTGAATCGGCGGAGATTTCTCAGCGAGGTGAGCATTGGCGCGCTCGTGGTCCCGCTCCTCCCCGATCTAGTCTCGACTTGGTCTCTCTTTCGTCCGTCCCGGGTAGATTGTGTTGGGTTCCACCCAAGAATGGTTCTTGCGCCCTGTCCGCGTCCCGCGTGCTTAGATTGGATTGGGTTAGGTGCCTGGTTTAGCTGCCAATCTTTTCGTTTGTTCCGTGTTGGTCCGCGCAGTAATTTGTACTAGTTGTTGCAAGTCAGTTGATTGCGTCGGAGAAAAAAAAATCAGCTTTGACGTAGATGATTTAATGCTGCTTAGGTTTACAGTCCTTACGGCCTCGGCCCTAATATTCTAGCTTTGGGATGGGTGTCTTCAGTTTAGTTCAGCTGGGAATCGGACGCTTCATAGACTAACCATGGTGCCTGTGGGATCTGGACAGAATTTTTTATGCCATGTGGCGGGAATTCGTTGTTCTTGGATGGGTTTGTGCGCCGATGTTACCCCGAATTTTATATGTGGTTGCTTGCAGCATTTTTTTTTTGCCCTTTTCTTTTGTTCTCTGCAATGCCCGCTTGGTACCCAGCCCAACACAGTTTTGCAATTGGTCGATAAGAGATGCATCGTGGCATAGGTTTTACGGACTGACTAGTAAACGGTTATTCCTACTTGCTTTGAAATTTGGGGTGTTGGAGGGTTAAGAGTTTAGGTTTACCTTTTTTATTGCTCTTTTTGTAATTTCAACGTCTAACTGAAGCTGAGTTTTGATGACTTTATACGTTCTCATTATTGTAGGAAGGAAAAGGGTGAGGTCGACACTGTAGCTGCACATCCTCAGAGGATAGATTGATGGCTGGCACTTTGATTGAAGACTATACAGGGGATGGTAGATCCTCATCAACCGAAGAGTTGCCAAGTGATCAACAAAACCATTCTGGGGAATCTTTAGCAGAATGGAGGTCGAGCGAGCAAGTTGAGAATGGAACACCATCCACTTCACCAGCTTACTCGGACACTGAGGACGATGATTGTGGTGTGTTGTGTAACTCATCTTGCATTTGTTCATATTACCTGCTGCAGCTTTGTCCGTGCATAATTGTTTTAATCCATCTTTTTCCGATGTTACCATCTTGCTGGGCAACCTTGATCTCTGAATCTTTATTATTTTTTTATGAAAACAATCTCAACTGACTTGGTTGTGGTGCTACTTATGACATGGAGGACTAATTCAATGAAGTCCAAATCACTGTCCATACAATATGACGGAATGGTGAATTAGATGGCCTTTTCCGAGCTTATTTGGTCCTGTAGTTGTGCAATTCTGGGTTATTGGGCTTAGGATAACTAAACACAGTCTAGTGGTCTGTAGTCTTTACTGTTCTGAGCAAATTAGGCCTCGTAAGTTATGTTTTTCATCAAGCCTTTAATTTGATGTGCTCTAATGAATTAGAAGTTGGAAGCAGTGACAAATAGTTGCGTTTGAATCCCTTGAAATATATGCTCATTTCACGCAATTAGCTAGTTATGCCATGGCAAGTTATCCTATACAAGCTTGACAAGTCTTAAAGTTATGCTAAGTGCGATATGATTCTAGTGCTGAACTGATCCTCGGTATCTGATATTTATTCAAATATATCAGTTGTTGCACTCAGGTGACTGAAGAATTTAAGTGGTGGATTTGCTCATGAGACATGCAATATCATTCATAATTCATATCAGAATGCTAATTGAAATTTCATTCAAAGTACAATTGGATGTGGAGATGTGTACACTCTAGGCATCCCTTAACATAAAAGTCCCAAAGTCCTGGAGCTATTTGTACGAAGCTCAACCAGTTTTTCTGAACCTGAACCTTGAAACTAAGGTCAAACAATTGTTAGTTTATGATGGAAATGGTATATATAAGGTAATGGTGAAGTATTAAAAATATCACCCTATTTCATCTGTCATACTAGCAAATAGTTCTGACATGTTCCAGGATATTTAGCATTGTAGTTACATCATAAACTCTCAAGTTTGCTATCGTGTGTGAATGTCATGGGGTTGGACACATATTTCCTAATAGACTATTCCTTAATTACCATTGCTTTTAAAACCGAAACCAGGTCTGGTCTGGTTCAATGGACCACTGCGAGAAAAAACCAGAGTACATACTTTTTTAATTAGCTTACAGCGGTGGGAATCGAACTCCCCACCTCATGCTTCCAAAGCAGGTGCACCATCAACCCACGTACGCTCCATCACGTGCCATAGTTAGCAAGATGGTTCTATATTACCTTGTTTCAATTTGCTCCATCACATTCCACAGTTAGCAAGATGGTTCTATATTACCTTGCTTAAATCATTACTTGTCATTTTTAACAATAGTTTTTGAATTAAAATCAACAAAAAAATGTTACAATATAATTTCTTAGTGCCGTCAGTTTGACCAGTAAACCGGCAGCAGTTCACTGGCTGGTCCGGCTTTAAAAACTGTGGTAATTTTAAAAGGGACATAATTACTACCTTAGCTATTTGACAATTCTACTGGATTATGTTTATGGTAATTGGACGTTCTGATAAGTTGATTTGGTTTCTACTTTCCTTATATTTTCATTTTAATCCTTATCATTTTAAAGATTTTTGCATCAAGTGTTATTTGACCTGTTGCTTTGATTTTCATGTATTAGGGCCAAGGCCTCCTGAACTATATGGAAAGTTTACATGGAGGATTGATAATTTTTCCCAAATTAACAAGAGGGAGTTACGGAGTAATTCCTTTGATGTTGGCGGTTATAAATGGTATGGTCTTCGAATGGGTATTAACTGGAGTCACCATTTCATCTTTGAAAGTTTCTAACTACTACAGACTTGTTTTTATTGTGCTGCATTTGGGCTTCTTACTTCCCTGCTAGATGTGATTTGGCTGCTAGTTTTGAATGATATTTCCAGAATAGTTGTAACTAGACCAAGGTGACAGCAAACCAGATTTATGCATCTATTGTGACAGCTCAGAGTAGACCCACTATTTGCATGTTTGCTTTGGACTGAAAAATGCAAATGCTAAAGGGTAACCATCAGTCAACAGTGAATTAGTGTTTGCTTTGGATTGAAGGACCTAGAGCTGACCTTGTGGATAGGTAGGTTGTTGAAATGGATGTGCGCCAGGTATAACAGTAACCTTGCACCCTTGCAGAGGCATACTAGCACACAAGCACCCATTAGAAACTTGCTGGTAGCAGCTCAATTAAGCAGCAGTTGATCTCTGTCCATCTCAATTTTTGGTTAACTGCCAATAGCTAGCATGTAATGCCATGGAGAAGAAAGGCTAATGTATCATGGAATGTGAAAATCACAGGTAGTAAAAGTGTCTCTGGTTTTTGATATCCAATTCGCTTGATATGCTTCTTATACAAATACTTTTATCTTCAATTAAGCAGTAGTTGTTCTTTATGTAAGGCCAAGCTTATTTCGCTAGAGTCTGGAGCATACTGTTCTGAGTGGCCTTTTTTTTTTCTTTTCCTATTTACAAAAATTTACATACCGAAGAAGGGAAGTGTTACTCTTTTACCTTCTCACTTTATTTGCATATACACATAGAATTAGGACATGTTCTTTTATTTATCTAATTTGGCTATTGTTTTCTGTTTATTATGTACTTTGCAGTCTTATATATAGCCTGCTAACTTTCAAATGTCAATGAGTACCATGTTTGCTTTAGATTTATAGGCTCAAGCTTTTCTCCTCATCACATGTTGAGATCCACAGCTTGATTTGCAGGTACATCTTGATTTATCCACAAGGATGTGATGTTTGCAATCACTTGTCACTTTTTCTTTGTGTTGCCAACCATGATAAACTGCTCCCAGGTAGATGAACTGTTCTATGTATTGCCAACCATGACACATTTCTTGATAGCCCAATTGTGATCTTCAATATGGTTTGCTTTTGTTTTAGGATGGAGTCACTTTGCGCAGTTTACAATAGCTGTAATTAATAGAGACCCTAAGAAATCCAAGTATTCTGGTGAGTTTGATATACCACTGTTTGGTTTGGCTAGTAATTTTGGTTGTCTTCTGCATGTGAAGTTTAAAGAAAGTAGTATTTCAGATACACTGCACCGATTTTGGAAGAAAGAGCATGATTGGGGGTGGAAAAAATTTATGGAGCTATCAAAATTACATGACGGCTTTGTTGTCGAGGATGTTCTTACCATCAAAGCTCAAGTTCAAGTTATTAGGTATCTGTTTTCTGTAGGTTTGTAGCTTCCATTTTCCATCTGTTGGTAACACGACTCCGACTGGACTCTAGTTCTGGCATCAGTTATTTTTGGAGTTGAGAGTATCTGTTTACTTTGCATAACCATGTTTGCTTCTGCATTGTAATATTTGAGGGAGAAGGCAGACCGCCCATTTCGTTGCCTTGATGGCCAGTACCGAAGGGAACTAGTTAGGGTGTATCTATCAAATGTGGAACAGATTTGCCGACGCTTTATTGATGAAAGAAGAAACAAGCTTAGCAGGTTGATTGAGGATAAACTGAGATGGTCCAGGTTAGATAACTCCCTTTTTGGTGCATTTAGTGTTTTATGACCAAACACATTTTAAATATAGTCATGCAAATCTATTATTAAAATATTTCTCTTGGCAAGTTGCAGTTTCAATGCATTCTGGCTAGGAATGGATCCAAGTGTGCAGCGGCACATGACAAGGGAAAAGACTGACACTATATTGAAAGTTCTAGTGAAACACTTTTTTATAGAGAAGGAGGTTACATCAACATTAGTAATGGACTCGCTGTATAGCGGACTGAAAGCTCTTGAATATCAGAGCAAGAACAAAAAGGGGGTGGCCAAACTGATAGAGATGGATGCTCGAAGCACTCCTATGGTGCTTGTTGATCAGGACATGTTTGTCTTGGCAGATGATGTGATACTTTTGCTTGAAAGAGCTGCATTAGACACACTGCCACACCAACCATTGCCTACAAAGGATGATAAAAGTTCACAGAACCGCACAAAGGTATGGATGTTTCTCTTTGACCAGTTTGTACAGTTAGTTTATTAGGGTAAAGTCCATCCTACAGTATTTCATCTTATGGACAGTTTACTGGACATTAACAACTGTCGATGTTTTTATTTCGTGTCCAACCTTCAAATTGGAAGCAGCTTTCTTCATGGCACCCGTCTGTTTTTTTTTTTAAAAAAATGTTTACACAAAGATCTAGAATTTTGAGGTTGTATTCATATTGGATACAAAATTACTTGCACTCAACAAACTAGGCATTCCTACATAATACTGTTCTGAAATAGGATCTAGGAGTCATTATTGACTAATGTCTTAATGAGTTAGAAACTGGAAAAAGGTTCTCTTTACGGCTTATGTCTTCATGAATTTTTGTTCTACGTCTGTGATTGTAGGATGGCAGCTCGGGTGACGATTTCAACAAAGATTCTATTGAGCGTGATGATAGACGACTTATAGAGCTCGGCTGGAAGACGCTGGAATTTTTTGCCTTGGCTCATATATTTAGGTGAGAAGTTTCTTCCAGTTCAACATGTCCATCTAGTTTTGGTATTTTGCTCCACAAATGGGCCACAAGAGTCAGCAACTCAATGCCAATTCCCATTCCTTGATGCTGCACTTGGCATGTCTGATTTTTTTCTGTTACTTTTGAGTGCACGACTGCACAGGTGCTAGTTGACATTTGTGCAAGACGTGTCCTGCTGTTATCAGATATTTGATAAATCTGTTTCCAGATTCTTTTTCTCGGGGAAACCAGAAATCCCTGATGAATTCTGCACATCTTACTTAAAAGTGTTAAGAGTCAATTATGGCCTGCATGCACATCTTACTTAAGTCTTGAATCAGCCGAATTGAAGTGGCATACCAGGAGGCGGTAGCTTTGAGGCGCCAAGAGGAGCTCATTCGTGAAGAGGAAGCTGCTGGGCTTGCAGAAATTGAACTTAAGGCAAAGCGTAGCGCTGCTGAGAAGGAAAAACGCATCAGGAAAAAACAGGTTTGTTTCCTTTGGCTTGTGCAATCATGCCATCTTATTCTGTCTCAATAGGATTTTCTTTATCCTAATAAATACTGTTACAAAACATCTGTTGGCTTGGATCTTTTGGTTTAAAGTTTCCGACTTGTTACCTTGAAAAAAAGTTTCCGACTTTTTTCCCCTGTCTGATTTGATGTTATTTTGTATGTGCAATTGGATAATTGCAGAGTGTAGTGTTGTGACCGCATTTATTTAGTTTTTTTACTGTGTATTATAATAAGTTGCATCATTCTGTTGTGTTCTCTTTGTATTTGTTGAGGACAGTTTTTATAATTTTCTTTTTCTATCGCCCAGGCCAAACAGAAGAAAAACAGTCGGAAAAATAATAAAGGGAAAAATGAGAAGGTTGACATAAAGGAAATAGTTATACAGAGCAGTCCATCAGATGATAGAATCCTGGATGATTTCTCAAGTCAAACGGAAGAAATGACCTCAAATGCCGACAACCATGAAGAAGTGTCTGATATCTCTGATAACAGAGATGATAATTCAGAGGTGCTTCATATTGATCTTGAAGACCGTGAAATGAGTCCTGTCAATTGGGAAACAGATGCTTCAGAAACTCAAGCTACTGTGCCTGAAGGTGGTGAGGTGCAAAATGAGCAAGTGGGAAAGAGGACTTCTTTTGTGGATGATAGCTCATCTACTTGTTCATCTGACTCAGTTCCTTCAGTTATCTTGAATGGGTCGTATGTGGGAGGTGCCTGGACAAATGTCAAATCCTCATCTAATAGGTATATTTTGATATTGTTAGTATTTTCCCCATTTTTCTGTCACTTGGTATTTATCATGCTGTATTTTGTGATTCAGGGGAAACAACCGGAGGAATAAGGATACTGATACACGAACAGGGCTTGCTCAAGGTGGATCAAATTCAGTACCTAATGGTGTTATTGGATCTGGCAGCAATACTTCTGTCAACTCAAATAGACATGAACCCGAGGTACATTCCCCTCTCTAGAACGTCTTAGATAATACAGGCCGATAGGCCTTTTGCTTCATAGTCTTTTGCATTAATCTGTTAAAAGTGTTCCACTTGGTTGAATAAGCATCAAAATCAACTCATTTCAGGATGACAAACTTGTGTTACAGAAGAAGCAAAATGCACAACGGCATGTTGATGTCACGAGCCCCTCGAAATTAAGAATGACAGAGTCTTCCGTTTCTTCTGTGAGCCCAGTTAAGAAGCAACCTGTCTTCTCCCAGCAGCTGAAATCTTCATTAGAAAGCACCAATAATATGAGTTCCCGTGCAAGTGAAGCTTCAGGTGCTGTGACTGCCACTACAACAATGTGTGTCACTTCCACCCCAACAGTTCAGCTAGTTTCAAATAGAGGACTGCCCATTCCTGCAACCCATAATGAGAGGTCAGTTCCAGATGCAAGTAGACCTCTGCAGGTGTCTGCACCCACCAAATCTGATGCTCAGAAACAGGCTTCCCTGGTAAGCAGTGCTACTACAACCCAGGTCATTACAGTATCAAGGCCTTTGAGTGCCCCGCAAGCCCCTGCTGCAAAACAAAAGGCACCTGGCGTTTCAACAGTTCAGACTGCACCACCTCTTTCTCGTTCAAGGAGTGCAGTTGGACGGTTGGGCAATGAGCCCTCTGCCAGTGCTCCTAGCTACACTCCCTGGTCGTACCGTAATGCCATGATGGAGAAAAGTTCTGTTGGTGCAAGCGGTTTCACTCATCAGACAAGTTCATCGGAGCAAGGAGTTGCACAGTCACAATCGATGTTTGTATCATCACCTTCCATTCTGTCACCGCAGAACTCGGCTAGGAAAGACAAATCATCGCTGAGACCTGGATTTACATTTGGAACCATTAAGCCCGAGTCACTCAACCAGTACCAGTGGAGAGAAGAGAGCTCACAGCAGGCTAGCAGCAGCAAGAGTAGCGATCATGGGCCATTGCGTTCAAGCATCGGAAATGAGTTTGAGAAGCTCAATTTGAATGGAAGACCACGAAGCAAGCAACTCTTGTCAGAAATTTCTACCAGATTTACTCCATACCAACCACTAGGCCTGGTTGGTGATGAGTTTCCGCACCTAGACATCATCAATGACTTGCTGGACGAGGAGCAGAGTGACAGAAGGGCAGCAAAGGTTCTACAGCAGCGCCGGCAGGGATTTGCTCGGCAGTTCTCTATGCCCAATAACGCCAGCACGCCTGACTATAGCATGTTTGGTGATCCATACCTGTTTGATCAGTCTGAGCAATACTACGAAGAGGAACTTTCAAGGTTCTATACTTCTTTGAACGGTGCTCCTCGGGGGCTAAGGGACAGGAGTTATTCACGGTTTGATCTCCCTTCATACTCCAACGGCCAGCTTGATGATATGATGGTGAGCCAGTGGCCATACAGCCGCACCGACCCCTCTATGCCGAGTTTCGGGGCAGACATAAATGGCTACTCCTATCAGTCGAGGGACTACCCGAATTCAGCCAACGGAGTAAGCCGATATCCATCCTATCGCCCTGCCAGTGGGCCTTAGAGATTAAATGGTTGCTGTCGTAATAATGTGTTGTAATCCAATCCGTTTGCTTCTGAGCTGAGTGTAATTGTAATCCTTCCCTATAGCAATGTTATAAAGAATGGCTCCTCCGCTCCTTATTCAATAGTTATATTTCTTTACTTTCTATAATTCAGTCAGTTTTGCCCTGTGGTAAAGAATCCTTTCTATAATTCAGTCAGTTTTGCCCTGTGGTATGGAGTCTAAAATAAGACACACACACACACACACACACACTGGGTTAGCCTCTTGTCCCCGTGGTTAGGTTATGGAATAGTTGCTTTAGTTGAGTCGATCACATGGTGAAGTTGTCGTTGATGCAATGGCAGGGAAGCGTTTAGTATTACCAGCAATTTTGTTGATCTCATGGTGAATAACCTACGATTTCTTGTTAAGTAGCAAGGTATTATTCAGTGAAACAACATTGGTGTACTGTGTACAGCTAAAATTCTGACATTATTTGTCAGATCGTTCTCTGACGTCCCCTGAAACGAAAATTCTAGCTTCACTAAAATCACTTAGGCAAGACCTGTGTGATCAAAAGATTTGGTAGATTACACGGTACACCCGTGGAAAAGCTGTGAAAAAAAAAACCCTTAAAATGTCATATCTACTCCAATACAAGGATCAAACCATTTTAAAACTGAAGGAATAACTCTTGGGACCAAGAACAAATTTATGGAGAGCTGTGGGGTCTTGCAACAAATCATATTCACACATACATTGCAACTTGGGGAAGAAAATAACATTTGCATTCTCAAACAGGCATATCTGGTGTAAAAGTGAAGGGACCTGAGGAACTGCCTGACTGGCTGCCCCAGGTTTGCATGCTACAGCTTACGACTCCGGTATATACATTTCCCGCCAATAGAAGAGAGCACCACCTACAAACACTGCAAGACTGCTACCGCGGCCGGGACCCAGGGATAGCAGAGAAGCTTCCGCTGTCAGACATGTAATAGTGATTGTAATTGATTCTCGTAACCAGATCCGCAAGATGGGGGAAGTGACCCACATTGAGCTTGAAAGACAGGATCTGCAAAGGTTTCGAGGACATCAATCATACTTGTAGTGAATCTACTGAAACACCCCTTCAGACAACACACCGCTAGCAGTAGATAGAAACCTACCCTCAAGAGAAATATGACACACTCGTCAAATTGCTTCTCAATCCGATCCACTTCCATCTCGCATCTTGCCCTAACAGCTGGAGCAGTTCCACCGGTACTGAGAGTTTGTTCTACATTGTGAAAGTCTAGTGCCAATCCGAGAATAGTCTTAACTCGACTGGCAATGAGGGACCACTGCAACACACAGGCAATGAACATTCTTAGCTAGAATTTAAGATTTCCGAAGTAAGCGTTGATTGTTATAAGAATGACATGGTACTCACCAACTTATCAGAGGCCACAAAGCATTGCCGCTGAATAGAAGAGAGATACGCCTCATGAACTTCCATGACTTCATCCAGTGTAGTAGCAGATGCCATGCCATCACAAAGCTCAGTCCATGCACTATGATATACCTACTCAAAAACTGTCGTGAGTACAATTGATACAGTCGTTAGTCTTGTAGAACAAAAT
>CM029631.1:11546109-11606109 GCA_017311315.1 Dendrocalamus latiflorus
TAACCAAACATGTCTCAACTCTCAACTCACTCGGTCCATGACGTATTGATGAAATGCATCAACAAAATGGAGGAGCTTCTGCCCTACTATTAAGTGTTGTTTAAAATTATGTGCTGTGCTGCCTCTGCCCTGCCAACAGAAAAGGGTTGATACATCAGAATGGAGCTCTCATGCTGATAAGCTAGAGCAGATCCAAGTATCCAACTCTCACACTATATCAACTTAAAATCTTTCGAAGTTATCAAAGAAAACCTTGCCAAAAAAAAGCAAGTAGCATAAGATGATAACAAAATGATCAGATGGATGAATACCTTCCACATCCACTTTCTGGTTTCGTCCAAAACAAACTTTGCGCGCTTGACCTTCAGTAAGAATCCCATGACCTGATCCAGCAAAATGGCCAGATCCATTATATACATGGAACTCGATTAAATACTTATATAGTAGAAAGTAAGTAATTACCTGATTATACTTCTTCAGAGCGTCAGTATTAGCAATTAGATCGAGAGGCCAAGACACCTGCCACCACCAACATACATGAAGAGTCAAACACAGCAAAGAACGCAGATAAACCTTGTAATTATTTGGTCCATACCTTATACGTAAAATTAAGCACATCAAGTGCATCAATGCCCAAACCTTGTGCACGAACTTTTCTGGAAGTTGATGCATTTTCCTCGTCAATGCGTGTGTCATGCTTTGCTAATGAAACAACCAAAGAATCTGGCGCAGTTAAGAGCATTTTGTCAGCTGAATTTCTTATGGATTCCTGCAAGCAAGTATTAACATAAGAGTACTGATGGGACATAAATATCAATCACAGAGTAGATTTGCAAAATAAATCACCTGCAACAAAGTATTCAACTCAAAATCATCATCCCAGGAATTCCCTTTATCAAGCTTATCGAAAATTGTTATCAGAAACTGCTGCAGCATGTCACCTGAAGGCTCAAGTTGGATCATTAGAATCATATTTATTTATTTACTCATTTTCAAAAGAATATTTATTTCTGAAGTGAAAAAGGCACCCTTCTGTGCAGTAAAAGTTTTTTTTTATGGAAAAGCACTAGTAAAAAGTTAAAAACCACTAGATGATGACAAACCTGATCCTAGCAAATAAATAGCGCGTAATACAAATAATTCATCCATTAATCTCCATTCACCCATTAGCTTGGACAGGATTTGCTTGCCAATATGATCCACCTAACAAGGGAGAAGAAAGCACAAATCTGTTACACAGATGGACTAACAAGAAATAGAACGTAAATATAACTTTTGAGCAGACCTGTCTCTTTATACATTTCGAAAGGCATTCTTGGATGATACCCACTGGTTGAAGAGGATCTTTCAAACTCATGTTCTGAATAAACTTCAGAGCTCTTGATGCAAGTGTACTATCTTTCTGCAAAGGTAAGATCTCCGAGAGCAGGACATTTTCCTGAAGGGAAATGGGGTTAGACCTAATTAGAAAATATGAAGAACAAACTATACTTCAGAAGCAACTCTTACATTTACACAAGGAAGAAGAGTCGGAAATGCATAGAGGTCCTCCAAGGTCCTTCTGTCATCCTCTTGACGGACATACTCCAAATCATCAAACTGAAAACCAAACTTATAATCAGTTCCATCTAGTCTGGGGAAAGGGGTTGTAGTGTCACCACCAGTGCTAGTTCCGTCCGAATGTCCAACACCAAATATAGCTCTCCGCATGTTCTCATCATTCAGCGGAGGAAGATCAAAACTTTTAGAGATATTCAAGTCACTCCAAGAGTGTAGATTGCTCTGCAACAAATTTCCGCAAGCAGTGATGGCTGGATTTTCATAGCAAAATTGATTGAAATGCCTTTCTACTGCATTGGAAGATGCATCTTTAGGGTATCCATGGACAAATGTTGGATCCCTCACAACACCATTTCTGGACAAGGTTTTCTCCATACCATCATATTTTCTTCCTGATATAGCATCTCTTAGGAGCTTTAACCAAACCTTTTCAGAGCTGTTTTCTGCGCATGTCTCCTCTGTTCCTTGCGTGTTACTCTTACTTTCCACAAAAGCTTTGTTAACTGGAGCACTATCAGCATACAGCTTTCTTAAGTATTCATAAACATGGTCACCATTTTCTAACAGACCAGATAGGCATATCAAGAAAATCTCAGACAAGGTTAAGAGTCCCATTTCGCGAGAATCATGTCCAAACTGACTTGTAGATTCTTCAAGCGCATCTTCGCATCTTAGATGCCCATCCTGGATTCCAAAGCTTGAGATATCTGGACATCTCTGTGCTGGACAAAATCTCTGTTGACTACTGTAATTGGAATGCTGATCAACATTAAACCTATTTATGCCTTCATGAGTTCGAATCCGAAGTGCGCCTTGAACATGCTGAACAAGCTGAAATGATTTTCCAGCAGATACAATGGCCCTTGCAATATCCTTCAAGAACACCGGGCATAATATATCCACACAACCTTGATTAGTGGCTTTGAAGCAAATTCCTGCAGTAGTTTGTTCCTGGTTGCATGATTCCTTTTTCCTGATAGATTCACTATCAGTTAAAGTTGATGAACTGTCAGCTCGTAATCCTCTTACTCTGAGAATATAGCTCATTTCCCAGAAGGCCGGTTGATCTATCGTAACGGCTTTATTTGCATAAAAGAACATCTACAGAAGAGATATTCACAAATCACAACAGTCAAACCTTCAAAATTCACGTGACACCTTAGAGGATAGCCGCTTTAAAAAATGAAATATCTTTATTGAATTC
Organism: Dendrocalamus latiflorus; assembly: GCA_017311315.1. Classification (NCBI taxonomy): domain Eukaryota; kingdom Viridiplantae; phylum Streptophyta; class Magnoliopsida; order Poales; family Poaceae; genus Dendrocalamus; species Dendrocalamus latiflorus. The sequence goes on from CM029631.1 coordinate 11,548,874, forward strand.
CTACATGATACATTAAGCTAGTATAATCAAGGTAATGTTTAACTACATGATATCACACAGTAAGTCAGTAACCCTCCAGCGGTCATGTTTTAAAAAGGGCAAGGGTTCATAAGACTTACAAACTTTAGAATTATTCCAAGAAAAAGAAACATTTCAGACATCAAAGAGTAATAACGAGTATAGGGTCAGGAACCCAGCCAGCCCAACCAAGAAGAAGAAGCAAAAAAATCATATACGTCTTTGCAGAAGTCTACAAGGTTTATAGCATAACCATCATACTCTCATGGTTTAAGTTTAATCGTGAGGAATACAAGTAGCTAAGATCAAGCAAAGAAGATAGGCCATTCTTATAGTAGTGTTTCAGTGTTTGACACTGACATATTAGAGCAACCTTTGATGTTATGAGTTATCTCTCAAAAAGCAGTTACGAAAGGTGTTCCTTCAATACCTCTTCATAAGGATCATCAAGAATACCATCATAAAGCCAGGAATCAAGACACTGAAGATAAGGTAACAAGCTTCCAGCGAATATCACTAGCAGCATATGATATGGTTCACCCTGGAATTTATAGAGATTTAAAATGTAATGTTAGTGAACATTCTGAAAAGAAGCATAAACAATCACATATTTGGAAAATTAGATCATGTTGCAACCTCGCCATCTTCCACAAGACAGAATTCATTTAACTTCTTAAAAAGATGGTTCACAATATGAACCACCACTTCGCTAGCTGCCATGTTTGCGCCAGAATTCCAAAATCCATCTGGCACAGCTCCATGAACAACTTGATACAAATGTTCTGCTCCAGAACATAAACTGCAAGAAATTTTATATCATTGGTTAACGATGGCTACAAATATAATTATGTCAAGTGCTAAAGATTGCTAAATGAGTTGTCATTTGTATGGTCCTTTTTTTTCTTCTCAAGAACTATCCCAAAAGGAAAAAAGAAAGAAAGAAACGGTAGGAAGTTCTCTGTCACCGCACATTACACATGATTGCTAATCTCTCTAAAATCTACTAACATACTTCATCACTAAAGGTGAACCTAGTTACCCATTAGTATAACACAAGCGCTCAGACGTCCTAGACTAAAATGCGCACATACAAAGACTAAAATGCGAAAATACAAATGAACTGCAAAAATGGAGGAAGAAGACTAAAAAAACTATCCTACTAAAGTTTGACCTTGACATAGAATCAGTCAATCCCAGAAGAGTTATAGTCCGATCCACTGAAAGAAACAACTGCTCTTCCTCCTTGAGAGTTGCTTCGCGGAGCCTCTGGTGTTAAAATGACAACCAGCATTGGAATTTGGGAATCAGCAAAAATCATCTATTGAGACTAGACAAAATGTAACCTCAATAAATACACGCACAGCCTGAGTTGCGACCTCACCGTAAGCCAAGAATGGACTGAACTAGCAAAGGCATTCAGCGTTGGAGTTCCGTGACCGCACGACCTAACCTTCCCAACAAAGAGCTCTACTTGCTTCATGCATGTCGCAGCAAACAGGAAAGGATTCAGCACGGATCTGAGGCTCGTCTGCGACAGATGCGACACATACATCCCCGCTTTCTCGCAGTACCCCGGCACATTCTTGTCCCAGTAGAGAAATGCCGTGTCGAAACCTTGGAGCACTTGGAAGACACTTTTAACCTGGAAATGCGTGAAGACATTACAGTACAGTACATGAGCATGAGCAATGAACCTGAAAGAAGTATAGCACCGATCCACACAAAAAGAAACCGCAAGGTAATGGAATTCCTACCAACTCATGTTCTTCTGTCCTCAATTCCGGCACTGGCGCCGCGTGAGGAAGGCCCTTGGAGACGCTAAGCTGAAGATTATGTATGAAGCTCTGGGCAACATCGGTCTCCAGCGACTCTGCGGTTTGCTGAGAAAGAACCATGGGTGGATGAAGGCCCTATCAATGGACAGTGGGAATGGGATGGGGTCAACTTAGATCGATCGATCTTGAAGAAGATGAAGAGAGATCTGGTTGGATTGGATTGTTCACAGCAAAGAAAAGACCGGAGCAAAAAGAACAACAATCCAAGCAACCTAGGGCTTCCTTACCAAGAATCCAAGTCCGGATGGATCTTCACTGAGGAAGAGGAGGTCTCAGAGGTAGGGAAGAGGAGAAGACACCAAGAGAAAGGAGGGTGGGAGCTCGATTAATCGGTCGGAACGGAGGAGGCGGCAGCGGCGGCGCGGCCTGTCGAGAAAGAGTAGGCGGGGAGAGGACTGCACTGCACAGCACGGCACGGCCGGTGTGCTCAAGAATTTTTCGATCAACCCCCTGTGTTCGCACACGAACACGTCACCGTGTGCCCCCGGCGTCGAGCGCGATACGCAGGACACGTCGCCGGAGGAGTCTCGCCGAGAGCGCGATACGCAGAACACGTCGGCGAGAGCTCTTGAGACCCGACACCCCACGCGCCCGGGAGGGACCCGTCAGGGCGAGTGGCGGCGATGGGTTGTCCTAGGTCGGCCTGACCGCCCCTAGGACCTTGTGACTCGTTATCGCAACGGAGTAAACGACAACGAAGAACAAGAAGCAAAATAGGGCAGAGGAAAATAGTAGATTGCAAAATAATATAATAGATGAGTTTCGATTGTGTGTTGTCAATCGGCCATCACCCCTGCACACATATATATAGGGGGAAGCTGGTCCTAGCTTCTTTTGGAAACAACAGTATTCGAATCAAATCAGAGTCCAGACCGAATAAAATTTATCTTAGTTTATTCGGTTGCAATTTTACCACACGGCAGAGATCATTTCAAGATCGTTTCCTGATCCTTTCCAAACTGCTGCCCGCACGTGCATGCTGCTCCTATTGATCTTCTTTTACGCACAATTGATCTGTATGCAATACATGCATGTAGTATTTGCTTCCTTTGCACGCAAGCTCTTTACCCTACCAAATGTTGTGAAGTTTCATGACTTCCCAAGATCGTTTATGACCGGTCAGCGCTGCTTACGACCGATCCCGAGTGCTCTTGATGCCGTAGGACCACTCCAAAAACATCCCTTTGACCATGCTCACTTCCTTCAACATGGTCGGAATCGCTTCCAGCACGTACTGGTCTTCTCGACTTGGTCGCTGCTCCTTACGACCGCCTTCACCGTGGTCGTAGCCTTCTCTGCGTGGTCGAACCCTTTACAATGACCGGTCAGCGTCTCTTACGATCTCCCAGGACCGTTTACGACTGGTTAGAGTCATTTACGACCGGTTAGAACTGTTTATGACTGGTTCTGAATGCTTACGACCAGTTCCGATCCTTCTATTGCTTTACCGATCAACTTTCCTTCGTGATCGTAAACTTACTGTAGCAGTTTACGACCGCTCCGCTGTATCGCTGCGCTGTCCTTCCTTTAGCTGCTCGAAATACTGTGATCGAAACCCTCTATGGTCACGCAGAGATGCTGGCAATCACTATTTTTCTGTAGTCGAACACCCTTTCGACCACGTTCACTTCCTTCAACGTGGTCGGAGTCGCTACCGCTTCTCGTTATAACGTGGTCGTAAGCCACCGACTTCTCATCGTGGTCGTAAGTTCGACTGCCGACTATCAACCTTGATGTCGTCAACTGTGAACCAGGCTTCTGATCATGGCCAATCGTGGTCGTAGCAGCGTCCGATCATATCCAAAATGGTTGAGCCACCTTTGACCACGCCAACGTGGTCGTAACTGCCTTCGACCACGGCCAACATGGTCGTAACCGGTCCAGCTGCGCTGCCTTCCTTCAGCTGCTCGAAATACCGTGATCGAAACCTTCAATGAGCACGCAGTGACGCTGGTGATCACTATTTTTCTGTAGTCGAACACCCTTTCGACCACGTTCACTTCCTTCAACGTGGTCAGAGTCGCTACCGCTTCTCGTTATAACGTGGTCGTAAGCCACCGACTTCTCATCGTGGTCGTAAGTTCGACTGCCGACTATCAACCTTGATGTTGTCAACTGTGAACCAGGCTTCTGATCATGGCCAATCGTGGTCGTAGCAGCGTCCGATCATATCCAAAATGGTTGAGCCACCTTTGACCACGCCAACGTGGTCGTAACTGCCTTCGACCACAGCCAACATGGTCGTAACCGGTCCAGCTGCGCTGCCTTCCTTCAGCTGCTCGAAATACCGTGATCGAAACCTTCAATGAGCACGCAGTGACGCTGGTGATCACTATTTTTCTGTAGTCGAACACCCTTTCGACCACATTCACTTCCTTCAACGTGGTCGGAGTCGCTACCGCTTCTCGTTATAACGTGGTCGTAAGCCACCGACTTCTCATCGTGGTCGTAAGTTCGACTGCCGACTATCAACCTTGATGTCGTCAACTGTGAACCAGGCTTCTGATCATGGCCAATCGTGGTCGTAGCAGCGTTCGATCATATCCAAAATGGTTGAGCCACCTTTGACCATGCCAACGTGGTCGTAACTGCCTTCGACCACGGCCAACATGGTCATAACCGGTCCAGCTGGCTTTCGACTAGTGATGACATGGTCGTAAATGCTGCAACGTGGTCGTAAAACTACCCGGCGATTGCCGACCACGACCAAAGTGATCGTAATGGCTCTTGACCACGACCAAGCTCTACGCTTCTTTGACATAGTCGTGTATTTGCTGTAGCTTGCTGCATTCGTTGGACTTTACGATCACCTCTGACTTCCAACTTGCTTTACCGTGATCGTAACTATTCACGACCATGATATATGCACAACATTTCCTTGTTAACCTGCTTTTGGCTTTACGATGATTGTCAAGCCAAATTTGATTGTCAACACCCTGCAAACTCAGATCCCAGTTTGATCAATGCAAAATCATTCCAGCACTCCCGTTTGGAGGTAGCCAGGTAGGACTTTTTCCGAGGACTTCGACAAAATTCCTGTGGTCAAAACATGTCGCTAAAGTTTATACATCGGCAAAAGGAAAAATCACGGTAGCTATTTAGGGCCTTTTTGGCAGAGCTCCACCATTGAAAAAATGAATCTGGAGCAGTAGATCCACCAAAAACAGCTCCACCGTGAATCTGGGATCCCACCATGGAGTTGGATAAAACTGTTTGGCTTGCACAGCAGCTCCAGATCCACGAAACTGAGTTTTTGGTGGGAATGGCCTGTTTTGCCCATGGGTTTTATGGTGGTATCGGATGGGGTGTGTAACCAGTGGCAAAAGGTGGGTAATTACCATCCAACTCTACGAGTAGATACGAAACAAGGTTTCGTGGAGCACCCCTTGAGGTGCTCCATGGATTTCATGAATCTGGAGCTAGATTCAGTATTTTGGTGGATCTATATTTCGTGGAGCTGGAGCGTTTGGGTAAAAATTCGTGGAGTGGAGCTATTTTTGGTGGATCTGGAGTTGGTGGAGCTCTACCAAACAGGCCCTTACTCTGTGCCCTACATATACGAACACAATGTTAGATTACCTAGTATAAGAACTACTCCAAATATTACTCAAAACAATCCTTCCCTAAAAAACTTTGGCTACACTCAGGTGGTGATCAGTTGGGCTTAAAAGCTCATGGCTTATGGCTGAAAACACTGTAGCTGGTTGAAAACATATTGTAGCTGACAGAGGCTTATTTAGCATAATTAAATTTAAAAAAAATTAAAAATATAAAATATATGTTAGCCCAATATTTATAATACAAACGAATACGGGAAAAAAAGAACCGGCAAAAAAGCTCAACAAAAAGCCAAAAGTTTAGAAAAAGATAAAATTTATGAATAGTGAAAAATAAGCCAGAAGCTCAAGCCAAACCGATCAGGACCTCAAAAAACCGTAACCATTGCCAGCGACGCGTAATAATTATCACCAGCGAGACCAATTCAATAAAACTTTACATGCATATAGCAATTAACACATCCATCCAATGTATATTATCATAGGAATGTCTATACAACATTCGACTATTTTTTAGGACAAAAACAGTCAGATTGATCTGGAACGTTAGATCTTCATCCAACGGATCCACTCATACAAGCCCCCCTCCAAAAAAATGACCCCCTCCAAAAAAAATGATCTAGGGCGTTGGATCTCCATCTAACAGCTCAAAATCTAACTGTTTTTGTCCTAAAAAATAGTCGAATGTTGTATAGACACTCCCTATTATCATACATTTGCGCGTGCACTTTTTATTGCTGATTAGAGTTTTCATATAATTACCACACTATGTTATGTATGGTATGCTAGTAGTGTCCAAATAGGCTATGTCTAGCGGGCCGTGCTTATAGTTGAGAGGGCGGGCCGTGCCAGGGCCGCTAACCTTGTCCAGCGTACCGGCACGATACGTATAGTGTAGGGTCGGACATGGCACAACATGACACGGTTCGCGCGGCACGGTGGCCCATTCGGCACGCGTAGCATGGTGCGCACGGCCTATTTGGCATGAAAATGTAATGGTTAAGCATGTTTGGCTCGGGCACGACATGGTCCATATGGCACAGTGGCCCGTTCGGCATGCTTGGCCCATAGGCACGGCCTATTTGGCATTAGAATGTGATCGTTAGGCACGTTTGGCCCAGTAATGGCACGGTTGGCATGGCCTGTTTAGAATGGGCATGTTATTCGTCGATTTTTTTAAAAAAAATTATAGTTAGTTTGTGGTTGTTTATGAGTTTTAAATATAAAAAAATTAAAAACTTAAAATTTTTCAATAAATAGGCAGCATATCCTCTAATTCAGTCACACTCTCGCCAGAAATCTCTTTTCCGAATTATCGTGTGAAAATTTCGAATCACTTTGTGATAATTTGGCAAAATTCAAAATAATTCTGCCAAAAATCCGAAAATTCGTAATCCGGCCTACAATCAAGAAAATAGGTAAACAATACTAATTTTTATATACTTATATTGTTCTTGTTTTTCTTTATTCTAATATAAAATAGGTAATAATGTAATTTTCTAATTGCATTTTGTAGTTTTTCACATTTCTTTATGGAAAATTTTGATAATTTTCCTGTGAGTGAATACGGAATTGATCCGAAAGAACTTTCATCCTTCAGAAATGGAACGTCTTCGCCTCCGCCACCACCTCAAATGGCATAGCAGACCCTAATTGTACCAATATTAGGATCTACCAGTGCCTCGGCATCAGCAAGCACCAGGGCATAGGGTTCAGATCCAACACATCGGACGTGTGGGCAGATTTTGACAAGATAATGAAGCGAGATGCATCCAAAGATCAGGTAAGAGTTGCTATTTGCAAAATATGTCATCACGAATTGTCTGCAAAATTTTCAAGTGAAAATCGAACACTTGCATGGACATACCCAAAGATGTAAAGAAAAATAAGACATAGTCATGAGACAGATGTAGCTGCAGTACAATCCCAATGGTACGGTACATAACTGGGATTATAATCCCGAGGTATCTCAAGAAATCTTTAGCCCGTTTAATTGCCTCATAAGATTTTCCTTTAAACTTTGGTTTATCAGATATGTTTGAAAAGTACATTAGAATTACTCATAATTCTAAATTTATTTACATTTCTATACAAACAACAATTAGAGATTTAGTTAAATACTACAATAATAGTCATGATAAAATTAAAGAACTCTTTAGAACCTATACATTTTTCGATGGCCTTGACTTCGGACATACGGAGTGATCGGTTTAGGGAGGATTATCTTAATATAATCGCTCACATATAAAAGATAACTGGGTATTGAAAAAGAGAATCATAGATTTCAAACAAATTGATGTAGCACATACAGGTGAGAATATAGTAAGATGTACTATCAAAGTCGTAGAAGATTTTGGTCTTACAAATAAAATTTTACAATTACCCTGGACAATTGTATAGCAAACTCCAGGGCAATGTATATTCTCACTCCCTTATTTAGTACACATGCCGAATCATTTTTACTATATCAACAATGTGTCTGCCATATTATTAATCTTATAGTTAAATATAGTTTGAAGAGGTTAGATCCATACCTTCAAGCTTTTTGTGATGCAATTTCTTATGTAAATAGTTCTAACCAACGAATTGCAGAATATAAAACCTGCTGCATTGCGATGGGTGTACGTCCACGAAAGTTCTCTGTGGACATGTCGGTAAAGTGGAACTCAAATTATCTCATGCTACAAAATCTTTTACCCTATAAACCCACATTTTTAGTTTTTTATCCACATGCACCATTACAGCTACACCGGTAACACACAACTGATTGAGCTGCACTAGTATGTTGCTGAGAAGTTACTAGCATTACTAGAACTCTTTTACGAATCCACTATTATTTTATCTAGAGTGTACTATTCAACATCTTCTATAATTGCGCATCATATTCTTATGATTGTCGTTTCACTTGGAAGCTAATGAAAATGATCTAGTATTACGAAAGGCTGTGTGCGCTATGAAAATTAAATATTTAATATTGGAATGAGATTTCGTGCTTATACGCATTTGCATTTATTCTATATCCAAGAGCTAAAATATAGGAATAACTAATATTCTTTCAATTATAGTTGAGGCTATAGGGATAGATTATGCTAACTATTTTACAGCTGTTCGTTCACAATTATCTCAAGTTTATCAGAAGTACGAGTATAAGTTTCGGAGAGTTCGCTTACAATGACTTCCACCAGCACCCACCACATGTAAGAATACAAATATGTGGGACAAAATCTTTGGTGCATTAGGATTCTCCGGAAGATCAAGCTTTACATCGTCAAGTGTTGCAGCAATCCATACCCAAGCCCCGCGATGAACTATCAATCTTTCTGGATAGCGATCCCATGCCTCACAATATAGGGAACTTCAATATTTTGGACTGGTGGCACGAGCACAAACTAACATATCCGGTGCTTTCCATATTAGCACGAGATGTGTTAAATGTTCTTGTCTCAATGGTTTCTTCCAAGCCTGTTTTCAGTTTTTCTAGAAGAATGTTGGAGAGAGGAACCAGACTCACGAGTGAGATGGCAGAAGTACTTCTCACATTGAAAGACTGGGAATAAGTTGATGCGCGAGCTCAATACTGCGTGGTGGATACGGAGTTGGAACAAGCATTCAACAATCTCTATCTAGATAGTATCGAAAGCAGTTAAGACGCTGATGACATTGACGATTCTTAGAGCATCCATGTATATATTATACTTTTTCTGTTTTTTTATTTGTAATGCTAAGCTACATGCTACATTTTTTTCTTTGTCAAGGTTTTCACAAGTTAAGTTTTTACTTAGTAAAGTTTTTTAACGAGGCAGCTATTTTAACAGTAATAAAACTTATTATTACATTTTCTATAATTTGTTGAGCCTTTTTCTACAAATTCTACAGTTTATTATGTCTTTTTCTATAATTTCTTTAATTCATTGTGTCTTTTTTGAATTTTATATATTTTTTGAACTATTACGTTTTTTGGAAATTTTTGAACCAAACGGGCCAGCCGGGCCTGCTGGCCCTTTGGGTTAAACGGGTGCGTCTTGACCCAGCACGGTATGAACCCCCCTTTGGGCTGTGCTTGGGCCGCCGCCTCGGCTCACAGGCTGGCACAACTTGTTCAGACTGGTAGGCTAAATAGGTCGTGCCTAATGGGCACGTGCCGAATCGGGCATGTGCTGAGTCAGGTCATGCCGCCCATTTGTACTGGACTATGGCATGCTAATACAATTGTTTGATCCATGCCCTTTTGCAACAGGATGTTATGAGGGAATTTAACTGTTTTCTGCCAAATTCTATATACTAAAATAGGGGCAATTTTCTTGTACTATTCTAAACAATAGTAGCAGGAATAAACTTAATTGTATCATGAAGTGTACAGTATCTTGCTGAGATAAAACTCAACCGTACGAAAACAGTTAAAAAAGCTAACTTAAAATTTCATACAAATATTCATGTGTTCTTTTAAGGAGCTTCAAAACTAATAGTGTAGCATCATTTCAAAAAAAAAATTTAAAACCCACATATATCTATTTTTTGAGGGGCACAAATATCTCGATCTGTGCGTGTATACCCAACACAAATCGGGTTGCCAAAAAGGCCCAAATCCTCCGGTGGCAAATTGGGAAATTGGGCACAGGAGTGACCTGGCAGGAACGCTTCCTTTGACCTAAATACCCCTCCTCCTCCTCTCTCCTCATCTCGCCTTACTCGCCTCTCTCCCCGTTGCCCCTCCCAATTTCTCTCCCCTTCCTCTCTTTGCCCTTCGCCTCCACGCTGCCCCTGCTCGCCTCGTTCAAATCCGACCCCGGTTTTACCCGCCCAGCTGCTCCGGCGGAGCGGGAGCGGTGGAAAGGCGGCGCCTTTCGGCAGGGCTTCTTGGATCACGGCGCGCGTTGGTTGGTTGGTTCCGGCGTTTTCTTGGCGATTCCTTGCCGGGCTCTGCGATTCGGGGGTGATGGCTCGTCTGGTGCGGTGAAGGTTGGATTTGGTGAGTCTGCCGGCGGAGAAGATTGGATATTGGTGGCCGGATTGCGCCGTCGTTGGAGCTTCTGGGGAGTCGTCGTTCTTGCAATTTTCGGTGAGTTTGAGCTGTTCTTGGTCACATGTGCCTAGGTGTTTTTGTGATTTGGGCTTGTTGAATCTTGTCTGTTTGTTTGTGAGATTCCTTGTCGAATCGTGGTAAAGGGCAGTAAATTTCAAGTGTTTTTACTTTACTTTCATTCACTGTTTGTGTATACATCTCAATCTCATGGCTGATTCGATTGCTTCTTTGGCAGGAGATACTCGGAGCTGTGAGTTTATTGGTGATTGCTGATGGCCAACCACGAATTGGTTCTTGGGCATGGGCAGGACGCTGAGCTGGCGCTGGGGCAGAACCACCATGACTTTGGGCAGGACCATGGACTAGGCCTTGGGCACAGCCACGACCTCGGTCTTGGCCATGCTCACGACCACGATCTTGTTCTCGGGCAATCGCACGAGCACGAGCATGACCATGATCTGGGCCTTGGACACCACCATGACAGGCAGCTGGTCCTCGGGCATGACCACCATGGCCACACCAGTGATCTTGCCTTGAGACAAGGGCATGACGAGGACCCGGACTCGCTGGACGGGCAAGGCCATCATGACCTTGGCTTGTCGGAGAACCATGAGTTGGCGCTCACCGAGACGCATCACCTTGGCGTTGACCAAAATCTTGAACAGCTCTCGCTTGAGCAAGCCCACGAGCTCGCCCTGCAGCCAGCCCATGACATCTCACAGGCACCTCTTGCTGTTGCTCCTGTTGTCCAGTCGCGGACGATGGTGGTGAGCCCCGAGTTTCAGCTCGCGGTGGGGCAGGAATTTCCAGATGTCATGAGCTGCCGCAGGGCCATCCGCAACACTGCCATTGCCTGCCACTTTGAGATACAGACGGTGAAGTCTGACAAGACACGCTTCACTGCCAAGTGTGCTGCAGAGGGCTGCCCATGGCGCATCCATGCCGCAAAGCTCCCTGGTATGCCCACATTCTCCATAAGAACTATACATGACAATCATAGTTGTGTGGGGATAAACCATCTCGGCCACCAGCAGGCGTCTGTTCAGTGGGTTGCAACTGCTGTTGAAGAGAGGCTGCGTGAGAACCCACACTGCAAGCCCAAGGAAATTTTGGAAGAAATTCACAAGTCACATGGGATCACACTGTCGTACAAGCAAGCTTGGAGAGGGAAGGAGCGGATCATGGCAGCAGTTCGAGGCTCCTTTGAAGAAGGATATCGTCTCCTGCCTGAGTACTGCAAGCAGGTGGAGAGAACAAACCCAGGCAGCATCGCTCATGTCTATGGGAACCTGGATGACAACTGCTTTCGGCGACTCTTCATATCATTCTATGCATCAATATATGGTTTTGTGAATGCATGCCGTCCACTCATTGGGCTCGACAGAACCATTCTGAAGAACAAGTATCTCGGCACCTTGTTTCTTGCCACCGGTTTCGATGGCGATGGTGCTCTCTTTCCTCTGGCATTTGGTGTGGTTGATGAGGAAACCGATGAGAACTGGGTATGGTTCTTGTCTGAGCTGCATGAATTGCTGGAGAAGAACACAGAGAACATGCCAAGGCTCACCATCTTGTCAGATAGACGCAAGGGTATTATTGATGGAGTCGACTTCAACTTCCCAACTGCATTTCATGGGTACTGCATGCGCCATCTCAGTGAAACTTTCCGAAAAGATTTCAACAACTCAGTGCTTGTCAACCTTCTCTGGGAAGCTGCCAATGCGCTTACGGTGATAGAATTCGAAACTAAGCTACTAGAGATAGAGGACACATCTCCAGAAGCTGTTTGCTGGATAAGACACCTGCCTCCTCGTCTTTGGGCCACGGCTTACTTTGAGGGGACACGGTACGGTCACCTAACAGCAAATATCACGGAGTCACTGAATTCTTGGATACTGGACGCCTCTGGCCTTCCAATAATTCAGATGATGGAGTGCACACGTCGCCAGTTGATGATGTGGTTCAACGAACGGCGTGAAGCGAGCATGCAGTGGACAACCATCCTCGTGCCCATGGCCGAGCGCCGTGTGCAAGAGGCCATTGAGCGTGCGCGTGGCTACCAGGTTGCCCGAGCCAACGAGGCTGAATTCGAGGTCATCTCGGCTCACGAGGGGACGAACATCGTGGACATCCGCAACAGGTGCTGCTTGTGCCGTGGGTGGCAGCTCTATGGCGTGCCCTGCGCTCATGGTGTGGCGGCCCTCCTCTCCTGCAGACAAAACGTCCACCGCTACACAGAGAGCTGCTTCACCGTCGCAATGTACCGCAAGACATACTCGCAGACCATACACCCTATCCCGGACAAAGCCCTCTGGAACGAAGTGCCAGATCAAGACCAGGCTGAAGAGAGCAAGGTGGAGGTGATCATCAACCCGCCGAAATCGCTGAGGCCCCCGGGGAGGCCAAGGAAGAAGAGAATCCGCGCAGAGGACCGTGGGCGTATAAAGAGAGTTGTGCACTGCAGCCGATGCAACCAAACGGGCCATTTCAGAACTACTTGTGCTGCTCCCATATGAACGCCATCAAACAGGCAATGTTGGAATTCTGTAGTAGCTGCAGTGTTCCTGTGAAAAAAATTAGAAATTAGTGTCTATTATGCAAACTTCCTGCTTGCAGATGGGCTCCTTTGGCTATGCTAGCTACTACTGTTGGGTTAGCTGTAACTTAATAATGCTATTCACTTATCTATGCCCTGCTAAACCGAGGGAAATATAATAGGAGTTATGTGCTCAAGTTGTTGGATACTACATGAAATATGTGGTATGAGTTGTAGCTTGTTCTGTTATATATATCACCGGTTCTTTCTGTACCTTGATGGTCTTTGATGTAGTTGTGGTTGCTGTAATGCTGCATATATATTTTTTCATCGTTTCGTTGATGAAGTCACTATTGTTTGGGATGCAAAAGTGTTGCTGGAATTTTGTAGGAACTCCTACCAGATGCAAGATCCATCAGCCAGATGAAATTTCTAAGAGTACCGTATAAGCACATAAGCTTTTACCAAAAAAATTCTACATACATGATACATATACATTCTGCAGGTTACAACATCGAGTTCCTTGCAACAAAAGAATCAGCTCATCATTTACAAGCTACAGCAACTATCAGTACAAAATCATCAAATCAAACTTCATATGCTTGGTGCCAGCTGAACTTCAGGTACTTCACTTGTGGCTTCAGAGAGTCTAAACCGGGGAACTGACCAATATCATGGTCATCAACTTGGTTTAAGTTCTCATGCAAGCCATGAAAAGCCCCAAAAATTCAAAACCAAAAATTTTCCTAACTTTTGCTGCATTTTTGGGTGAATTCTGGGAACTTTCCCTTTTGGGAAAGTTCCCCTCGCTTTCCGCTTTCCTCTTTTGGCCAGGCGCTTTCCTCTCCCGCTGGCGCCCTCCCCCTTCCCGCTTTCCCCTCTTCTCGGCGCCTCCCGCCGCTCCCCTCCTCCGTTGGCGCCGCCTCCCCTTCCGCCTCTCCCCTCCCCTGGCGCCTCCCCGCTCTCTCCCTCGCAGGCGCCGCTCCTCTCCCCGCTTTCTCCCTCCCTCGCGCGCACCCTGTGCCGCGCCCGGGCCGCCTGCGCCACCCTTGGATCCTCCCCGCGCTCGCGTCACCCCGACAGCCCCGGTCCGAATTCGTGGACGCCCTCGCGCCGCGTCACTGCTCTCCTGCTCCCGACCCCACCAGGCAGCGGCAGCCTCCTCCCTCTCCCGCGCGCGCGGACGCGCCTTCGCCCCTGCGCAGCTCAACTGCTCCCGTGCCGTCGCCTCTCATTTACTCCAGCTGTCAGCGCCCGGTCACTATTCCCTCTCGCGGGAGAGACGCCCCACCTGCTCCCGTCATTCCTGTTGACCCCGGAGACCCGCCCGTTGCCTTCTCCCCGAAGGATCCCTCTCCTCTCCGCTCGGTATAAAACCGCCCCCTTCGCTCCCTTCCCCTCCTTTGCTTCTCGAGCTCTCCCACCGCCCTCAATCTCCTCCCAACACTCCAGAGCACCTCCAGGAACCGTCGATTGAACCCTCGTCGCCCCTACCACCGTCGCCGCTCCTCCCTGCGCCGGCGACCCCGTGAGCCGATCTCCTTTCCCGCTACCCCATTTTTCGATTCCTTTCGCTTGAAGCTTCCTTACTACTTCCTAAGCATGGTGGTAACCTTTTCTGGCCAGGTGATCGCTCGTGCAACCCCACCGCCGTAGCTCTCCTCCGGCGGAAACCACCTCACCGTGGCCAGAGCGCTCCGAAGCTCCCCGGCTCAAAATATCGCCACCAGTGTGAGCCCCGGAGCCCCCTGAGCGTGTAGCCGTCGCCGATTGGGCCCTCTCACCGCCGTTGACCCCCCTTCACCGCCGGGAAGTCCATCTTTCCCTTCGGCCTCCCATCCCCTCCGTTGATCCCCTTCTCCTCCTAAGGCCCAAAATGGGTTCCCCTCTCTGGGGCCTACCCACCGGTGCCCTCGGTCGCCGCCGAAGGCCCTCCGTGCGCTCAGACCGCAGTCGCCGCTGTGGCTCTGTCCCGATGGCGCTGTAGCGGACGGAGGAGGAAGACGACCGTCGTGGCCGCATCTCCACCGCCCTTCCCCTTCCGTGCCTTCTAACCACAGCCGTCGGATGGCCGCCCTCCTTGACCGTCCGATCTTCGTAAACTCCCCGCCCCGCAACCGTCGGATCACCTCTTACCGCTCCGCCCGCCTCCCTTGTGTCCCAGCCGTTCGATTCCCTTTCCCCGCCTTGATCTGAGCCGCCCGCACCCGCCGCATCATCGCCGCCTGCTGCGCCACGCGCCCTCCATCCGCCGCGGTCGAGCGCGGTGCGCAGATGGGCCGCGGCCTGCTCCGTTCCCGCGCGCACGCATGCGCATTTGGGCCGCGCCGGCCGCCCAGCCGCGCGGGCCGTCCCTTGGCCGAGCCGCACTGTAGCCCCCGGGCCGGCCTGTTACTGTTTAATCGATTTTCCAGTGATTTTCAATTTCTAAAATTCCAGAAAATCCAAATAAATCCTAGAAAATCACAGAAAATCCCAAAAATTCCCAAATTTCACCACTTTACTCCAAATAATATCCTGGACCCATTTTTGGCCTCCACTTCCACAAATTCATCCCAGATAAATTCCTAAAATTCCCTATTTGAGGATTTATGCATTTTACTCCTTTTTAAATAGTTTGTTTTTCCTCGCTTGATTAGTCTCAAGCTGGACTTAATTATTTTATGTGTTTGCGCTAGTGTCGGAGTTTTCGGAGGTTCATGTGCAGGCTCATGATCCAGGTGTTTCTTCGTTCGAGCTAGCTGAGACCATCCGGATTGACGGCAAGTCACAAATCCTTTGATCATGTTGCAACCCATATTATTTAATTATGTTATTATGCTATTTGCATGAAGCTAGTTCTGAAATGTTAGTTCAAAATTAAAATAAAGTGTTTAGAATGACATGTTATGTAGTTAAACCTACCACCGACAAATGTCATGTTAAACTCGTAGCCATGCCTTTGTAACCCTAGAATTAATTATTTGTTATTCTAGATAATTGTAGGCTATTATTATCGTGCAAAGTCTTATACTAATAAAGTTGTGGCTGCGGGCCAATAGGATTTGCAAACCCGACTCTAGGGTAGGGTGGTATGGGACACCGTGCCCTAGAGCGGAGAGTGCCGGCGTGCACAAGGTAGGGTAAGGGTTGGGGAAGAGCTGGCGAGTTAGTCTTCGCCCATCTCTTACCCTAGGATTGAAGTTAGGGTAAGGGTGTTGTGGGAAGCCGCGAGACGGCTGTCGCCCACCGCTTACCCTAGGTTGGGTCGCGGGCCTGGCGAGGTTGCGGACCCCGGAAAAATATCAGGACTAGACCCTTACGCTGAGCAAATGACATGGTGATCGCTCAACCACAGGAGTTGACTTGTCAACACTGGTTTAGTAGCTGCTCAACTCGATTGAAACTCTACAGGTGTTGAGAAAGCTTGGTGTTGAGACAAGCGAGGTTAGGTAGGCCGTGCTGCGGGTGCCTAACAACGGTAGAGTTCACTCGAAGCGGACGGGAGTTTTATTGTCCCAGACCCGAGTGAATTCTACCGGGTAGAGCCTATATAAAGAGTTGAGCAGTGAAACGACTTGGCTTTCTTGGGTGATTCCACTCGAAGCGGGCGGAAGTTAAGAAATCGTGTGGGTAAAGCTGAGCAAACTATGCAGAGTCAAAATAAATGGTATTCGAATACGCCGTGCTCCCGGTTAATGGAGCTGTGTCACTTGGGTGATTCCAGCAGCGAAGCTTAAATAGTTTTGTACATGCTTTAACTTGATGAGTTGGTTAATTAAACTTTCGTGAAAACCCCTGAGATTTGAAGGAGTAGTTTTGGGTCCGTTTTATCAAAATGTTTACAAATAAAACTGCATCCACTCAAGTTAATAAACCAAGTATACTCCCTTCCTTTTGTTATTCCGTGCATGTAGTAAAACAGGGTCCCTTTGGGACTTGCTGAGCCGGTTGTTTGGCTCACGGCTTGCTTTTGCCCTTCTTTAGAGGACCAAGAAGAAGGTGAAGGTCTCCCCGTTAAGGAAGTCCCGGAAGGCCTCTTCTTCGACGAGGACCCGTGGTTTTAGGTCTTCGCCGCGCTCAAGCGGATCTTGGAGCTTTTGGTAATGTAATTATACTTTGGGCTTGCACGCCCCGCTGTTGAAAAATGGATGTTAATCCGTTTGTGAAATATATGCCGAAATTTTGTTGTAAGCATGCAATGGTATACTCTTGCGCGACACTCCATAACTGTTCATGCGTGAATAGTTGCGGAATGCCGTGTCCGTACGCGCCCCTAGAAACGGGGGTGTTACAAGAAGTGGTATCAGAGCAGGCTCTTTGACCGTAGGTTGAGACCTAAGGCAAACTAGGAAGTGATTTTATCGCAAAACTTAATTAAAGCCATAAAAAGGGTTTACGAAAAATATAAGTATTATTGATGTCTTTTCCTCTCTTGCTGCTACCTTATCTATCTTAGTTTACTTTTGCTTAAGTTTTACTTTTCGCAAAATGTTTACTGTCTTACTTATCTAGCTTCAAAATTTTCGTTTCTCGGCAGCTGGAGGAGTAGCCGTTGTTCGCTAGTCTGGACTGACCCTGAGTAGTAGTAGTGCTTTTGTAATGTAAAGCAGGTGTAATCATGACCCTAAGTGGTTTGTGTACCACTTGCATTTTGTAAATTTATGTTCATTATTCTTGTATGTTGTTTGCTTAATTATCAGTAATCCCCCTGTGTTCAATGCTTTCTCCTGTCCCTTTCGCTCTCGATCTTACCTTTTTCGCCCTATACTTACCTTGAAATTCAAAGTCTTACTTATCTACTCTTATTCTCCAAAGCCGCTGCAAAGTTGATCTCAAGTTCCCAATTGACAGATGGATCCAGCACAGCAGAGTGGTCAGACCAACGGGCAGGGTGCACCTGCCACAGATCAAGCTACATTGACCAGTGTGATAGCGATGATGGAACAGAACCGTTACTCAGGAGAGTTACAGCCACCGTTCATTGTCAAGGTGACACCCGAAGAGTCAGTGTCAGCATCAAGCGCAACTGCATTGAAGTTTACAACGTTCCTGCAAACTCAACCACCCAAATTCCCTTCGACAACAAAGCTACTGAATGCAGATGGCTGGTTATAGGATATTGAGAGAAGAATGAATACTATCCAGTGTACAAATAAGGAGAAGGTTCTTTTCGCCACCTATCAGCTGTCTGAGCCCGTAATTTCTTGGTGGAATGCTATCCAGTAGATACACCCTAAGGAGGAAGATATTACATGGGAAGACTTTGTGAAGAGATTCCGTAAAGCCTGCATTCCTCCTGAAGTTATCACAAGAAAATATCAGGATTTTCTTAACCTTCAACAAGGAGAGAACTCCATCACAGCATATCTACAACAATTTCATCAGTTATCCCAATTTGCTCAAGAGGAAACTAACACTGAAGCTAAAATGATGGAGTACTTTATGAAATGTCTACAACCTAATATGAGACAACGTCTTCAGGCCATGAAGTTTTTAAGCCTATTAAGCCTAGTCGATCGAGCTCTCCAGATAGAAGAAGAAACATCAGACCACGTGAAAGTTATGAAACGAAAGAAGTCTTCGCCTTGAAAGCATCTAGGCCCCTAAGATTATTGGTTTTGGTAATTAATGACGTTATATGATCATGGGACTAATGTGTGCGCCAAGTGTTTGAAGGGATAAGTTTAAATGGCGAAGAAAGAGGCTCATAAAATATCTCATGAAGATTCAAAGATCTCAAGGGCGATATGGTAAATACTTTAGGGATCTATTTTATTTCTACCGGTCTTGGAGATAGGTTGGAAGACCGGATTATAGGATAGACGCCGTACTATTAAGAGGGATCACGATCATTTGCTTGATCATATGCTAAATATGCCCTATGGATCAATCTAGGATCATGCATGCACTTAGAAATTAAAATTCAATCAAAATTGTGCTTTGTCAGAAAATCCGGTAGTACCGGCGTTCTACGGGCGGAACTACCGCATGGCCGGAAGTACCGGGCCTCTGAGCGGATCGTTTATTCCAGAGAGCGCCCGGAGGTTGAGTTAGTCTCTCGGAAATCGGAAGTACCGCAAGTTCAACTGCGGAACTACCGCATGTGCGGAAGTTCCGGGGTCCCAAGCGGAACTTCAATTCCAGAGAGCGCCCGGAGTTAAACTTAGCCTCTCGAAAAACGGAAGTACCGCGGTTTGAACTGCGGAACTACTGCAGGTCGGTAGTTCTGGACTTAAGAGCGGAACTTCATTTCCAGAGAGCACCCTGAGTTGGAGTTAACCGCGCTGAAATCGGAAGTACCGGGGCAAAGAGCGGAACTTCCAGATTTCCGGAAGTACCGCAATTTTAACGGCGGTAGTACCGCACACATTATTCAATGGTTACTTCTGACCGCCTGACATAGCCGTTCTGTTGCGACGGCGGAAATCCGGTAGTACCGCCCATATAACGGCGGTAGTTCCGTTTTTCTTGAAAATTCAGAATTGTTTATTGCAATGGCTATTTGAGGTTGGTGGGGGTATAAATACATCCCCACCAGAACTTGTACATGTTGTTGAACCCATATTGAACATCTTTGAGCCTAGAGCAACTTCTCACACCTCTTTCACTTTTGTGCATTCAATAGAGGTAGTTGAGCCCAATTCAAGTGCATTGCATTCTAGATTGATCCAATTGGCACTTGTGTGTGATCAAGCCGCTGTGGTTCATTTCTCTTGGTGCTTGCCGGCACCTAGACGGCTTGGCGGAGGTTCCGGTGATCTTCTCAAGAAGATTGTGAGAAGGCCCGGAGGATTGTGAAGGCTCGGAGCTCGCCTACCCGGAGAGGGAAAGGGCTACCGCTAGTGATCGAGGTGATTAGGCTCAATTCGTGGAGTCGGTCCGATTTGTTCGGGCTTACCTCAACGTGGACTAGGGGAGACCGGCAAGTCTCCGATCACCACGGTAAAAAGTAATTGTGTCAATTGTGGTTTGCTCTCTTGTGACTATTTTCTTTCAAGCATCGCTTTTCATTCATACTACTTGATTGCTTGTTTAGTTAGAGTAGCAAACTTGGACTCAGACTATTTGGTATTTCTCCTAGTCAATTGCTTACTAGTGATCACTTGAGCCTTTCTAGGTTGTTTGGTTGTTCTATTGTTAACTTGCTTTAGTCAATTAATTAAGTTTAAAATTGTCAATTGAAATTAGACGAAAAATTTTAAATCCGCCTATTCACCCCCCCTCTAGTCGGCCTCCTCGATCTTACACGTCTTCAGCACAAACGGCTTGTTTTCACTGCGAACAGGATGGGCATTATCGTGACCATTGCCCACTGAAGTCCTTACCCAAAGAAGAAGCTAGAAAGCAAGCAAAGAGGCAGACATCAACATCCCGCCTGCCACCGATGGAAGAAGGTGAATCTTACCCTAAGAGGACCAGAATGGAGGAAGAACAAGTCTACTTGGAGGAATGACATAAAGAAGAGAAGCAAAGCGCACAGTCAAGAAGATATAAGCTATGTAGACCAATGGGTTTAACTAGTGAGGGTAATACATCATTTCCTTAGTATGACCTTTATGGGAAATACATTATTTCCTTAGTGTGACCTTTATGAGACTGCCCTCTATTTATATGTACACTTAAGCTTACTCCCAATGGGTTGAGTGGGTCAAGGGGGGCCACTCTCCCAATAAAACCACCTGCGGAACTTTGTTTCTTCTTCTTCCATAAGGAGCAGCGCTGAAAAATGTCCAGCACTGAGGTCTGCCGGTTTGCGAAGGAAAAAGTTTCTAAGCATTGTTGGCCATCTTAGAGAGAGAATCAACATCTCTCACAAGTGCTCCTTCAAATGTTCCATAAGAATCATTATGTGGGATTGGAAGAGGATCTTGGAATGCCGCAAGGAGTGCCCAGACAGAACTCAGCTCTAGTCTCTGAACATGGAGGGCATGAAACTCAGTAGAAACTTGGAAGAAAGAGATATACGTCTCATGTCTCATGAGTTCAAAACTTGTCCAATAGGAAACCTTCATTTGTTTTGTCAGTAGTGGTAGACCTGATGTAGAGAGCAGGAAACCTTCATTTGTTTTGTCAATAGTGGTAGACCTGATGTAGAGAGCAGGCGGTTGGCACATTTCCCTGATCAGTGGGTAAAAGAAGAATCAGCTAGAAATATGATGTTGTCAGAAAAAAAAGTTACTGTCGTAGGAGTGGCCCCCACCTAAGCCCAGCAGGCCTGTTAGGAGGTTATAAGAACCAGAATAACGTGTGTAATGACATAAATGCCCCTGATGGGGAGGTACGGATGTAAGGGCATAACTGTAAAAGCATACCCCATGTGAATATATATATCAGGATGAGGGGGAGGATGAGGCAGAACACTCCCACCTCTCCACTACCATCTCTCTCTATTTGGTCTGTAACCACAACAGTTACAAATATAATTAAAAAAGATGAGTTCCATAAGCACAAGAGATAATAATATTACATAAAAAAAAAGTATGCATCCGGTCTTGTCAATGGCTCATACTACGTTCCTCTCATGCTTTCAGTGACCTCTCTATTGTTCTCGTGGTAAAAAATATTATCATTTTTCATCTTTCTATACAGATTCATAAATTGTTAGAAGAAAAAAAACACATGCTAGTGCTACAGCCATCCAAGTTAAGCATAAGAAGGTAGTTCCTATAGAAATCTCTCGATGGAACTCAAAACACAATTTACTTTCAGAAATGGCAACAGTAAGATATACACTTTACTGTTATGTAGCTAAATGAGTATTAATTGCTGATATGTGACATAAGAAATTAAACATAAATCATACCAATGTGATGCATAAGCAATACTTTTTACTATTCTGTAAATTTACTTCATAATATTGTGACTTACATTAAGATTTGAGAAGATAATTAACTCCAATAGTGGAGATGTCAATATATAGATAATCATATAGGCCACATGGGCCAATAGTAAATGGGCCTTGATATACTTAACACCCCACTTCAAACTCAAGGTAGAAGCAGAGGTTTTGAAGCATTGAGTTTGAGCAAGTGAAGCCGATGTTGCTCTCGAGTTTGTGCTTTAGTGAAAAAATCTGTCACTTGCAGTTCTAAGGGTACATACTGAAGAGCAATTGTTTTCTGATGACAATGAGACCGAGTAAAGAAGGCATCAACGCCAATATGCTTGGTAAGTTCATGCTTCACAGGATCATTGGCAATCTGTATTGCTCCAATATTGTCACACAGAAGAGGTGTAGGGACATCACAAGAAATACCAAAATCTGCTAACAACCATCGAAGCCATACAATCTCTGAAGTGGTAGTGCCAAGTGCTCGAAGTTCTGTCTCTGTACTAGAACGAGATACAGCCGCCTGCTTCTTAGACTTCCATGCAAGAGGAGAAGAACCAAGAAGAATGCAGTAACCTGTGATTGAACAACGATCTGTTGGATCACTCGCCTAAGTGGAGTCCGAATAAGCATGAAGCTGAAGCGGACTATCACGAGCATAGAACAAACACTGAGAAGATATCCCCCTTAAGTATCGTAGTACACGAAGCAAATGTCCAAAATGAATGGAAGTAGGAGCACTCACAAACTGACTCAGAATATGAACCGCATGAGCAATATCAGGTCTAGTAACAATGAGATAAACAAGGCTGCCCACAATATGCCGATATCGAGAGGGATCCTCAAGAGGTGTACCATCGGTAGGACGAAGTTGTAAATGAAGATCCATAGGTGTCGCAGCCGTTCGACTATCTGTAATGCCAGAACGAGCAATAAGCTCTTGTATGTATTTGGACTGAGAGAGATAGTAGCCCTTTGCAGAATGCAACACCTCAATTCCTAAGAAATAACTGAGAGGACCCAAATCAGACATCTGAATTGCTCACTAAGTTGCTTCTTCACACAAGAAATGTGTTCCACATCGTCTCCCATAATCAACATATCATCAACATATAGGAGAAGCAAAGTACGTCCACGTGGAGAGAGATGAATAAATAGAGCAGGGTCATGATCACTAGGTGAAAAACCAGCAGCCCATATCACAGATACGAAGCGCTCAAACCAAGCACGAGGAGCCTATTTAAGACCATACAGAGCACGACGAAGGCGACAAACATGACCAGGAGGAGCATCAACACCTGGGGGTGGTTGCATATAAACTTCTTCATGCAAATCACCATGAAGAAAATCATTCTTAACATCCATTTGAGAGATGGTCCAAGAAGAAGTAGCAGCCACTGCAATGAGAGTACGAACAGTAGTCATATGAGCAACTGGTGCAAAGGTCTCATCATAATCTCGACCCTGAGTTTGCTAAAAGTCTCTAGCAACAAGACGAGCTTTATATCTCTCGATAGAACCATCAGACTTGGTCTTAATTTTGAATACCCATTTAGATGTAATAGGCACTACATGTGACGGTAATGGAACAAGGTCCCAAGTGCCTGTACGATCAAGGGCAGCAAGCTCCTCAGACATAGCAAGCTGCCATTCCGGAATATTAGAAGCTTCCTGGTAAGTGGATGGCTCATCAACAACGACATTCACATGTGGAAAACCATACTTGTCAGCCAGACTAATAGCATTACGATCTCGTAGATTATATCTTGGACCAACCTGTAACTCATCAGGAACAGTATGAGACTCATCAATATCATTAGAAGCATCAATAGCGGCCGTATCAGGACTGGCCGTGGTGGTAAAACTAGATGGAGGTGCTGTGAGGTTTGTGGGACGACGATGAAAAACAAGTGTGATAGGTGGTTTAGAATGCAATGGAGGTGGTGCAGGAGGAGGTGTAGTCTCCTGTGAAGGTGGCGTGATGGAAATAGAAGGAGAAGGTGTAATATATGGAGAAGGTGTAGCGACATCATGATGGGGTGAAATAAGAGGAAAACACAGGAACGATGTGGGTTCTGTGGGAGAATATGAGGACTGAGTAGAGGGGTTATAAAAGAAAGGACGATCCTCAACAAAGGTCACATCACGAGAGATACGTATGCGACGAGAAGAAGGATCATAACACCGATAACCTTTATACTCAGGACTATACCCCAGAAAAACACACTCAACAGATTATGCAGTCAACTTAGTTCGCTCACGAGGTGCAAGTAAAACATAGCAAGTACATCCAAAAACTCGGAGATGATCATAGCTAGGAGAAGTACCAAAAAGAACTTCACCAGGACATTTGCCAGACAGTTTGGATGAGGGTTGTCTATTGATGAGATAGACAGCAGTAGAAACAGCTTCACCCCAAAAATGAGAAGGAACAAAAGATGAAATCAAAAGTGTGCGAGCGGTCTCTATAAGATGGCGATATTTGCGTTCAGCAACACCATTCTGAGCATGAGCGCCATGACATGAGAGCTGAGCAAGAGTGCCCTCAGAGGACAAAAACTGGCGAAAAGCATCAAACAAATACTCACCACCAGAGTCAGAGCGAAAAACCCTAATAGGAGTAGAAAACTGTGTGTGAACCGTGCAAACAAAAGACTGGTAAATAGAACACAACTGAGAGCGATGTTTCATGAAATAAATCCACGTATATCGAGAATGATCATCAATAAAAATGACATAATACTTGTGACCACCCTTTGTAGCAAAAGGTGCAGGACCCTATACATCTAAATGAACAAGATCAAAAAATCTAGCAGAATGAGAAACACTAGATGAATATGCTAGTTGTATTTGTTTTTCAAGCTTGCAAATCTTACAATGAAAACTAGACTCAATAGGTGTATGACCTAAACAACCTTTATTTATTAATGTGGACAACCGGGACCCACAAAGATGACCAAGACGATGATGCCACTGGGCGAAGGTAGGGACGGAAAACGATGCAGCGGATGACACACGAGCTGAAGACTCAATGGAAGAAGGAACACGCAAGGTGTCGAGGATGTAAAGGCTAGGAGCACCTTTACAGCGATGGCCAGTCCCAATCATTTTCCCGCTTCGACGGTCCTGAATAAAACAAGATGAGTCATCAAATCCAACAAAGCAATTTTGGTCGGTAACTTAACCAACCGAAAGAAGATTCATGGACAACTGAGGTATAAAAGAAACATCAGGTACAGAAAAATAAGGATTGCAAAGTGAACCCTGGTGAGTGATATGCCAAGATGTACCATCAGCTGTCTGAACAGAAGCTCCATCAATGACCGGCTTGCAAGCAACCAACTGGGACTGATCAGATGTCACATGAAAAGAAGCACATGAATCAAGCACCCAAGACGACGAAGGAGCATTAACAGGCGAAGCAGCAGCAACAGACACTGAACCTCTAGGAGTGGAACCAGTACCACGACCAGCACGACGTGCACAATAGTCAGCTAACTTCTCTGGATAATGAGAAAAACAATTCTCTGGAAGATGACCAGACTTGCCACAATGCTTACAGAGCTCTGAAGAGGAACTTTTTGGTGCACTGATCCTCTGAGAAGCTGCCAACACACTATGAGGAACAGATGTAGAAGAAGACATAGACTTAAGACGTGTTTCTTCTGCAAGTAAATCAGATAATGCCTATGCCATGGTGAGAGCAGAAGAATTGTGAAGCAATCGTGTACGAATGGAATCATACTCAGCCCGGACTCCCATGACAAATCTGTAAGTAAAAAACTTTTCAATAGACTTATGTGCTGGACAGGGAACAACTGTACACTCAGGTATCATAGAAGTCAATGATCCCATCAGACGATCAAAAGCAGAGTAGTACCCATCGATAGACATATCATTCTACTCAATTTCATGAGTTTGCTGCATGAGAGTATGTAAAAGAGCACCACTATCTTGAACATAGTGTTTCTTCAAGTTGTCTCATATGCCATTGGCTGTTTTGAACTTAGAAAGACTCAAAATCATGGATTGCTTAGTACTATTCACCATGGCAGCCATTACTTTCCCATCATTAATATGACATTCTTTTACTGCAGCAACATTACTACCATCATCTTTAAGCACATGTGGAGTTTCAGTTAAGTGAAAAAGTAAACCATAGCCCCTCAATGCAGTCTCTACACAGAAAACCCACTCTGGATAATTCTAACCATCTAGGGTGAGATTGATAACTATTGCATTTATCTGAGACATGTTGACCAACAGCAGGCAAAACAGCAGAACAGGGGACAGATAGCAGTTACCACAGTGGAAGTGTTGACTGTGATATCACGGGCAGAGGATAGCAGCAGCAGACGGGCGGAGAATCCCACCAAGAAGCCACGGGCTGAGATCGGAGCAGATTGGATATGTCGAGGCGAGGAGGCTTCCCCAAGCGGCGCCGGATCTGACGAGACGAGGCGGGGCGGCGGCTTCCCCAGGCGGCGCCGGATCTGACGAGGCGAGGCGGGGCGGCGGCTTCCCCAGGCGGTGGCAGAGGCGCGCGCTCCCCCAAGCGACGCCGGATCTGACGAGGCGAGGCGGCGGCCGAAGAAGAAATCGCGATGAGCGACTGCAGGGGCGAGGCGGGGCGGACGGCGGCCGAGCTGCGACGGGCAGACGACGGCCAAGCCGCGACGCAGAGACAGCGGCCGAAGAAGCCGCCTTACGGGCGGAACACGCGATGCGCGCCGCCGAAGAGAGCCGCAAGATCGCGCGTGACGCGTGATGCACGTGACGGCTGGATGATTTGGATTGTGGGTGGAGGATTAGACTAATCCTAACCTAACCCTAATCCTTAGTTCTGATACCATGTGACTTACATTAAGATTTGAGAAGATAATTAACTCCAATAGTGGAGATGCCAATATATAGATAACCATATGGGTCACATGGGTGATTTCTGGACACATTTGGACCCCTAAACACCCCAAATTCCACTTTTGGCCCCCAAATCAAAAAAATTCCGTTTCTGGACCCCTCCCGACCGCGCGTTCGCGAGCTGGTGCCACGTGTCCCGGACGCGCGGTCGGGCGGCGCGGTCGCGCGGTCAGGCGGGCGGACGCGCGGGCGGGCGGCGGACGCGCGGGCGGGCGGCGGACGCGCGGTCGGGCGGCGGACGCGCGGGCGGTCGCGCGGTCGGGCGGCGCGGTCGCGCGGTCCGGCGGGCGGTCGCGCGCTCGGGCGGCGCGGTCGCGCGGCCGGCGCTGAGGGCGGGCGGTCGCGCGCTCGGGCGGCGCGGTCGCGCGGCCGGCGCTGAGGGCGGGCGGTCGCGCGGCCGGCGCTGAGGGCAGGGCGGTCGCGCGGTCGGGAGGGGTCCAGAAATGGAATTTTTTTGGTTTGGGGGCCAAAAACGGAATTTGGGGTGTTTAGGGGTCCACATGTGTCCAGAATTCCACATGGGTCAATAGTAAATGGGCCTTGATATACTTAACAAATATGAGCATTTAGGTTTTCCTATTAAAAAAGGGCCATATTGGAAAAGGACGAGCTCCAAAACTTTGCCGTTTCAACTTCAAAGAAATCGAGCAAAGTGAAGCATTATGTGTTATTACAATTGCATCATATTGACCATGGGGCTTTTCATTATCAAACAAGCGCCATAGGCCATTTAATTGTTTCGTGTGAAATTATGGCAATGCCACGGACTAGTTATGTTTCCTTCTAAGAAATCTAGGAGATTCAGCATCACATGATACATTTACATAGAGTGCTCCATACATTCCAGTGAGTCTTTTCCCCATCAATCTAGACATTACGATGAAATCGGATGGCAATTTCTCGCTGAAACAGTTGCATTGGGTTTTCTGCCCATCCAGATCTTATTCCTGATGAATGAATGACGGTTTTATTTGTATGCGAGCCTGATGCGGCGTCGGCGAGGCAATGGTGCTCTTGATCCCTCCTCTTCTGCTCACTCCAGGGATAATTTGGCCATCGTCAAGGCTAGCACCTTGACTCCGTTCGCCATGTCCTCCAGCGACGCATACTCTTCCGGCTTGTGGCTGTAACCTGCAACCAGAAGGATGACTTCAATAGCCATTTACTTTGCAGTAGTTTATTAGTTTTGCTAGCATTTGTGTGTTGTAGAACTGAAGTCACAGCACTTCAACAAAACACAGAAGCAAAATTTCTAAGACATGTCTTCAAAGGGAGTTTTACATAACTACCAGTGCCAGGATCTGCACTGCTAGTTTACAGTTTTTTTTTCTAACTGCATGCACTTCTCAACTGGTATTAGATATTAGATTCTCTGGAACATTGTAGCATCTTAATTATTCGACATAAAATAAGATGGAAGTGTTGGTGTGGAGGAGTGCACAGACCTTTGTAACAAGGAATGAAGATCATACCCATTGGTGATATTCTGCAAAGCAAATACAGGTGCAGGTGTTAGTTGACACTAGACAGCCATGTTAGTAAAAGTATACTCACAATGAAAGCTAGCCAAAATAAGTATTGGAAATGAAGTAAAATAGCATGTTCCAAAGATAGCTAGCCAGAATATTGTGGTTTGCAAGGGAAAGATGAGTTCAACAATGGGAAATTCCCTGTTGGGGCGTGGTACTTCACCTGGCCATGAAGAGTGAATCGTGATAAGCTCTGCTGATCATCAATTTATATTCCAGGCTCAACTGTTTTGCAGCAAATTCCATTGCGTTAACGACTGATTTGTCAGACAGAGCAGGCGGATCCTGGTTGATGATCTTGAATTCCGAAAGCACTACTCCACGGATCCTTGATATCTCAATTGCAGACTGGTGAACCTTCTCAATGACATTATTCCTTCTCTTCTCATCAATATCTCTTACATCTGTACATAGGATATTGGGAATTTGTTAGTTGGAAAATTATCATATTTCCATAAGGAAAATCGTATTTCTATCAAAAGAAACAGGCCCCTACCAATTTCTAGGTGTGATTTACTTGGGATGCTATTGATTGCTCCTGGATGTAGCTGCAGAATACCTGCAGGAGAATAATCTGTTAGTGGAAAAAAAATATGTGGGCAAGTATACACTGACCATCTTCTTAAGATGGTGGTTACTTGGTTCACCAATGGCTTCATAAATATCCTTTTGCAACGAAAATAACACTCAAATATTCTAATTGAGCATCTAATCTACAATGGGGTAAAACATTATAAATCATGCTTATGCTTTCTATTATATAAATATCAAAATATTTTCATATTTTAAAGTTGCAACTCTCATGGCTTAGCTAAATGTGATACATATTCAGCATTTGATGCGTTTCTTCAGATGCACATTTCCTTTGTATGACCAGAAGATATAATTCAAGAAGGGATGAATACATACTAAAATGGAGGTAACATGAAGGTTAAGCATTCTATTAAACAGAAATCAACACATGCTTCATGCAGCTGCAAATCAATTTGTCAAGGAACACATATTTAGTCCACAAATACTACAGGATATTACGATATCTCAGGCACAAATGAACTAATGGTACATATGACTTAGAAAATAAAACCTAATTCATCAAACGTACCAACAGTGCCAACAGTATCAATTGATCCTGATTCCAAAACATGTTTCTCAACTGCTAATGCCAACTCAGCTGCCGCCAATCCAGCATCATTTCTGTAAAACACTCATTTACCATACATATATGTGGAGACCCTTCAACAAGAATGTAATCAAATGGATGGAGATGCTAACCTTGAGGGCATGAGCACTGCTCCAGCATGACCCCCATTCCCTTCGAATTCCACCTTAATACTTGCAGGAGCCGCAATAGCAGTAACAATGCCAATTGGGACACCTGTTCAAAGAACATACATGAGTAAGAGCAATTTCAAACCATATACATATTAATTCACTCAAAATCCAACCTTCTTTCTCCAAGATGGGACCCTGTTCAATGTGCAATTCTATAAAAGCAAAATAGCTATCTTTCTTCAAAAACACTTTATGTAGGTCCTCTGGATGCATCTTGTAGCCAGCAGAGTCAGCAGCATCAAAAAATGATATGTTCTTGTTGTCAACTGTCCTTTTGAGGGATTGAGCTAGTTCTTCACTCCCTGCCATTAAGCGGCTGCACATTTTCAAGGAGCAAATAGATGAGAATCAATAAATTAGGATCATGCCACAAATAGCACAAATCAGAATTGATACTGTTGCTTAATATAAGATGTAAATTATGGTGAAAATGAGGGTCAACCTTCCCAAGCAGCTAATTCCAAATCGTGTAGGCTCCTCCGATGTAAACATAATAACCTCCAAAGACCTCTTTGGCTGGAAACCTGACCTGTATGAAACATGCAGGCCAAATACGTAAGGGTTGTCTCAAGATGAAAAACACAACAAAGTCCAACATTTATATAGCCTGGAATCGTGTCTCCAAAAGGTGTGACAACATAGATAAAACATGTAAGGTTTCTTTCAACATGAAAATATTACTATGTCTAGAATTTATATAGCATGGAGTTGCGATCTCAAATGGTGTAGACAAGATTCGAGCATTTCTGAGAAATGCAATCGAGGCATCAATTTCTTGAAATTCAGTGCCCATCTTGAAGTTTTCTAATCCTGTGAATGTTTTATAACAAGATAAGATGCATGCTCTGGATTATGCTTTGAAGTAAATATTTAGGGCTATGGTACATTTTCATGCATGGGAGAATGAGATGGGGTGCAGCTTATTAATATTGCATTAATACAAAAATGTGGACAAGTACAATGCATTAAGTCCAAACATAAGTTCCAGTTTAGACTTGATAGAGAGAGGGTTAGAATTTTTTGGCACTTTTCCAACTAGTTGAATAATTCCACCTTTTCTTTTATCAATATCATATGTATGCTTAGCAAACAATACTTGGCTGGATTCAACAACAGAGGTGGATCTTTAGCAGTCTACCAGACGGCTGCAGGAAAGAACTAATCAATATGCACCAATGCAATTCGGTCAGATTAATGGCCCTAGAATAGCTTATCAAGTGCAGTTTAACCATCTAATATTTTGAATAAAAGAGAAAGTAAACATAACATGGACAATGGTCAAAAAACATGCAAGCCAAAAAAATCCATGTTTAAGAAATGGTGAAAGATACTTTTAGGCGGTATTTGTACATTTTCAGCACACTAATTGCCCCAAGAGCACCCAGAACACCAACAACCCCATCATATTTGCCTGAAAATGGAATGGCATCAACATGAGAACCAGTTGCAACAGCTCCTAGTCCAGCCTCAGAACCCACCCTGTAGAGAAGTACACAATGTTACAATGAGAAAGAAAATTCCAGTACAAATTTGTTCTTTTTGGACATAGCAACTACAAAGGATGCCGAGAGTTTTGGCACATCAAGTAAATCCAGGCTGGGAGCAAGAACACTAATAATACTAGTTTCATAATCAACACTTCACCAAGTGGGT
This sequence comes from Dendrocalamus latiflorus, assembly GCA_017311315.1. Classification (NCBI taxonomy): domain Eukaryota; kingdom Viridiplantae; phylum Streptophyta; class Magnoliopsida; order Poales; family Poaceae; genus Dendrocalamus; species Dendrocalamus latiflorus. Next base: position 11,580,089 of record CM029631.1, read on the forward strand.
TCCTTCCTATTATGCCAAGAAATTATTTTTTTCGAGGACTATGCCATTTAATTATAAGAGTAAAATTATAATCTTGGCATCTCGAGCAAAGAAAAATAGCTACACAGCGAAGGTACTCTTCAAACAATACAAAGAAGGAAACTTCAAAGCTCATTTGCTATGGAAATGTTTGCCATAGCCCATAGCTAACGCCTTCTAAAGCCAGACACATCAGTCAGCAACAGAATTCAAGAGCTATCAAAGACAATCTCACCAGCGGCCAAATATGTTACCGACAGCATCTTCTCGAACAGCAAGGCCAAGCTGATTCATTATCCCTTTTATATACCTATACAGAGTAGAAGTCCACAGTCAGCATAGGTAGCCAGAGACGCACATTATCACCGCACAACAGCAGGTATAAACATCACCATTCGCAATGCGACGGACACTCTGTTAAATCAGAAACCACGTGAATTCAAATTATATTAAGTTGACCGATTAATGCCATGTTCATGGAATCAAGTTATCTCGAGTGTCAGATGACTAACAACCAAATTTGATTCTAAGTAAACTCAGGTCATCCGTCATCATGCGGAGGCTATCAAACTAAAGGAAAAATGAGCCATTCAATTTCTTTGCAACTACTCGTTCACTCGCAGGACCATGGAAAATCGCTAACTCTCAGGAGTCAGGAGTATGGGAATTTTGAACTGGGTGTGCTATCGTCACCTTCGAGCTTGCACATCCTTGTCGCTGTAGAGAACACGCGTCACCGACGGCGCCGGCGAGTCAGAGAAAGAGGCCAGCTCATCAATCTGCGAAACCACAGTGGAAGAAAAGACAGCTGTTACATTGCGACACGGAGCAACCAGGATTACCGGAGGCTTGGCCGGCGCGACGGCGAAGCAGCAGGAGCTTTCGTACAATGGGGAGAGGGGGGCACGACACGTGTACCTGGCGCTGGAGGCTCTCGGAGTCGACGTGGAATGGGGAGGAGCGGTCGCCCTCGCCCTCGCCGCCGTCGGGGGCGGGGAAGCCGGCGAACTCCTCCATCGTCCGCCGCGCCGCCGCGTCGTCGTGGGCAGCGGCGGCCGCCGCCGTTCCGACGAGGAAGACAAGGAGGAGGCGGCGTGAGGAGTGGGAGAGCATGGTTTGGTTGGCTCGATGGGGAGGTTTGGGGTTCGCGCGTGTGATTCGGGGAAGAAGCGTGTGATTCACAGTGCACGGGAATCTTGCCAGGATGGAATCACACAGCGATAGGGCGATCCCGTTGCGACGCTAACGTTGCCACGATGGAATTAAACGTCACCGGGCTATTCCGTTGCAATACGACAGTGTTGAGTAGTTTTTCGTATTTTGTCACTATAGAATTAAACTATTTGCGATTATTCTGTTGTAACTCTATAGTGTTATTTAGTTTTTCGTTTCTTATCACGATAGAATAAGGCTATATAGGGCTATTCTGTTGTAACGCCGTAGTGTTGTTTAGTTTTTCGTATCTTGTCATGATAGAATCAGATTATATAAGGCTATTCTGTTGTAACGCTATAATGTTATCTAGTTTTTATATCTTGTCAGGATAGAATCACATGACAATAGGGTGATCCCGTTGCAACGCTATATCATTGCCACGATGGAATTAAACGGCACAAGGCTATTCCGTTGCAACGCGACAGTGTTGTTTAGTTTTTGTATCTTGTCACGATAGAATCAAACTATATATGGCTATTCAATTGTAACGCTATAGTGTTGTTTAGTTTTTCGTATCTTGTTAAGATAGAATCAGACGGTGCAGGGCTACACTGTTGCAATGCTTCAGTGTTGTTTAGTTTTTGTCTTACTGTACACACATTAGCCAGATGAGCATCTACTGAGAAGAATAGCTAGTGTGGTAGCTTGTCCATAGTTGGGACCAAGGCCATGTCAATTGGGCGCAAGCCTGGTAATGAAACCCAAGTGGGTCGTCCTGTAAAGTCATGGCAATATATAAGTCGTGTGTGTAAGAAAGAGGAGATGTGTTAGTTGGGCGTAAGGCTGGTTGTGAAACCCAAGTGGGTCGTTCTATAAAGACATGGCAATATATAAGTTGTGTGTGTGTGTGAGAGAGAGAGAGGAGAGAAGTGAATGATTTGATTTTGGGTGAGTTTTTTTTGGGCTGATAGTTTATGGTTTAAATATTTGAATTTTGATTATTTACGAGAAGTAGTATGTACATGAAAATATTCGCATGTGATTTTGGTTGATACAGCTAAATTCAGTACACTTTTTACTATAATATTTGTGTTCATCCCGCTTTAATAAATATATTGTTTAAAAACTAATTACTATAGACAGTATAAGTATAAACCGATTAAAATTAAAAAATAGTTGAAAAGAACTCAGCCGATTCATTCTGAGCTATCCCAATTCTTCATGAACCTCCATTTCCTTCTTTTCCAATCCCCATCTACGGTAGCAGAGAACTAGAATGCGCAAACGCGAGACGCATCCGTATCAACGGACGTACGTGTCGACGGACGAACGAAGCTTGAGTTGCGTCCAAGCTCCTTCCTGTTCTTTTCCTCCGAAGCCGGCAGCTTTTGGTTTTTGCTATAGTACCTAACTTTCAAACGGAGTATTTTCTCAAGACGGAGTCTACAGGTTAAACGATCTACACGTTAAAAGCCCAACATCTGTACTAGCCAAAATCGCAAGTGAGTATCTGTCTCTTTGTAATCTGTACCGTAAATAGTTAAAATTCAAAAATTTCAGCCAAAAGCCATAAGCCGTAGCCGAAAAGAATAGGCCTATAACCCAGTGATGGGACGGTGATATAATACCAGTACTGCTTCAAGTCTGTACACAAGACAGTTGTGGCGCGCGCGAGTCACCCTCTGTTTGCGTGAATCGTCGAGGAGTTGGTATCCGCTACTGTTCAAAGGGCTGTAAGTTGGAGTTTATGGTCTTTTTAATATATTGTGACTATAAAGTATTGTAGTGGTAGTTATTTTTTTAATCAAAAATAAGGAAAAATAGTAAGAAAATTTAGAAAACACCACAAAATCTTTTGGAATAATGTAAAGAAATAAAAGAAAACAGGGAAAAAATAAAAAAAGACCAAAAAACCAAGAAAGCTAAATTTTAGAAGCCAGAAAGGTAAACCCAGCAGGCTACGGTGATCAAATCACATCTTGCCAGTGGGCTACAACGTGCTGCTCCTCGGGAGCCATGAAACTAGGGCGGCGGCAGCATGTCCTTCCTAAGGATCGGACTTGCCTCAACGGCCTTAGGCCCCGCTGTTTGGATCTGTTCTTTTTAGCTTCTAAAAGTTACTTTTTCTACAGTAACTATATTTCAAACGAAATGTCTTTTTAGAAAAGATCTACAAGTTAATTATAGTATCCACTGTAGTGGCTTCGTTTATATTTGCTAAAACCGTACGGGAGTTTCTATTGCCACATACTCTCTCTCACGAACAGCCAAAAAAATATAAGGCGCAACCGTAGCTTTTGCCTTTTTTACACTGTAATGGCTGAAATGCACTGTAGCAACTGTTAATTTTTTCTAAGTAATTAATTTTTAAAAAAGTTATATCATCAGAATAAGAGAAAAATAAAAAAATAAAAAAATAAAAAAAAATCAGAAAGTTAAAGTCGTGTAGAGCAGAAGCGTAATGCCTTGGGCAGGTGCTTGGTTTGGCTAGTGGCTTTCTGATATCTTGCTCATGCTGCATGTATAAATCTGTGCCACCGATTAAAGTCTTTTTTTAATTGTAACTTGTAACTTTTGATTATAATTTATTAATTTAATAAATAGTAGTTATCAAGAGAAATAAAAAAAGACAAAATCCGCGAAAAAAACATAAAAAGCAGGGCTGAACTTTGGCTTGCACGTGCTGCCATGCATGTTCAGCTGGCATGTGCCTTGGTTTGTGGCTTGGGAAAAGAAATGCTCGATCAGGGAGTTGGGCTCCTGTCGGCCCCTTACACGCTCTCGGAGGGCGGCTGGCTGAGACTGGCCGTCCTCGCCGCCGCGCGCTGCTACACCGCCCTCCTCCTCCAACGCTGCACGGCTACCGACGCTACCATTCGGACTTACGCAGACATCGGCGCGCGCGCGCATTCGGTTCGCCGCGGCCGCCTCGTCGTGTCGGCGCTCATGTACCTCGAGCTCTACTTCGTCCCCATCGGCTTCCTCATCCTCGACGGACGGGGACAACCTCGACAAGCTCTTCCCCGCCGCCAGGGTCACCCTGGGGCCGGTGCCCCTCGCCGGGAAGCGGCTGTCCGTCGTCCATCCGTCTCGGATTGGACGGCTGAGATTCACCAAACTCTGGGGCGCTGTGCTTCTCTTGACTTGCCAAGAGGATACACGTGACGTATATGCATGGTAGAAGAAGAACAACAGTAGGTGGGAGAAGAACTACACAGAGATTACTGGGCTGCAAGTCTCTTGGTCTAAGCTTTTCAAAGCAAGCGCGCGGAGAAGGTCCTTGTGGAACACCGTGGACAAGAAGTATCACAAATTCACAAGCACGAAGCATCTGTCGCGCACTTGTGCAGGCAGGACGCATGCATCGCTGCCCTGCCCCTTGAAAATGAAAAAGTATTTAAGAGAAGGAAGAGGCAGAAATACTCCTAAACAGAGCCACGCAAGTCCGCGGAAATTACAAAGTGAAAAACAAATTGCACGAGATCGAGTGGTAGACGTACATAAAAGAAGGAACTTTTTTACCCGTGGACGACAGTATGTACTCCGACTGCTAGCTCTATACGCCCACGCGCGAGCACAAAAACATTTCGTGTTTACAACACATTTCTGTTTCAGGTTGCCATCGAGCCCCGCGCGCGACGAATAAACAGTGTTGTAGGCACTGACAGGACAAAAACCCCTGTGCTGCAGTGGGGCGATGACGACGAAATAGCATTATGACTGATTCATGGTTTGGATCATCAGCCTGATCCATTTGGCTCCAGCTTCTGACTTATTTTTTACTATTCCTAAGTTTCGTATTTTTTTGATTTTTTTGGATTCTTTGAGTTTTTTTACTGGTTCTTTTTTCCTGTATTCGTTTGCATTACACGTGATGGGCTAACCCATTTTTTCTATTTTTAAATTTTTTTAAATTTAATTATACCAAATAAGCCACCTTCAGCTACAGTGCAATTTTAGCCAGCTACAGTGAAATAAGCAATAAGCCACAGCCCAACCGATCACCACCAGTCTAGTCTAGTTTAATTTGAGCCAGCTACAATACAATTTTAACCATAAGTCAGCTTATTTCAGCCTAATCGAGTGGCACCATGAACATGCAATTGATAAAAGTTGCAATACAAAACGCTGTTCTTTTCAGCTAGCTACTTGAGCACATGGAGGCAGACATGGATGGTGCTGCTGTAATAGATGGGTTCTTTTATGTTTATGGTTTGACTTTTTACAATGACTAACTTCTAAACGGAGTGTCTTTTTAAAACGGAGTCTACAAATTAATTGTATTAGATAATATTTAAAATCACACGTGAGTATATCTTTTTCTGTACTCTCTTCCATAATAATCAAAATTCAAAAATTTAAGTTATAATCTATGATCTAAAAAATTCCATGCAATAGACCTATGTATTATTGTTTTCAGGCACAGCAGCTTGGCTATGCTCACTCACCAATGCGGCAACGCCTCAGGTTTAAGCCCAAAATCTACTAGCTTGGCATGCAAATATTCTTGTGGCTCTCATGTGAGTACCACATATTTATGGCTAGAAAAACGTGTAATCGATAAAAGTTTCTTGATTACAAAATTTTAGCTACGAAAATACTTTCTAAGTTGTGACTATCATGCCAAGGTAAATGTGAAGCTCGCTGGAGACCCGACCGTACGTCCGAATGATCGACCAACCTTGGGATCGGATCCGGCACAGAAGATCATTCCTTATCGTCAACAGCGTTCTGTCGTTGGTCATGTATCTATCGTCCTGCACTCCTGCCTGCCTATTCGGCTAGGCGACACAGGAGTTCGCAGGGACGGAACATGACCTGGTATGGTGATCTTCTACGCAGACTTTGAGCTAGGCTTTCCATGGTGGACACCGGGACAGATTGGAAAATGAAAATTTCTATGCCAGTGTCTAAAGGGGGAGGACAAACTACATATGACTTCCTAGATCATTATGTGTGTACATTGGAACGATATAAAACTTGAAGAGGAGGTTGATTGCTGGCATTGGTTTGGCCTGCAGGACCATTTGGTGGAGGCAGGTTGAGACCATGTGAATAAGGTGTGTTTGATTGATTTCATACCACATAGATTGAGATGAGATGTTGTGTGGTTTACTATATGAGTAACATACGTAGGAAATATGACTTATTTCATTGTGATAACAATTATTTGGCTTTCATAATACTTCGTAGTTACCGCTAGGGGAACCTTATTGCACACTAGTTACTTATATAGTCATGTCATTACCTGAGCCTAGCTCACTAGTACACTCGAGCTTATCTCCCAACCAAATTCAGAGGTATGCAACCAAATTCGGGCCAAGTCTAGTGTGGGCCCGCTTGGCGCTGTTTAGTTCGTTGTCTCAATTTGTCAGAGCTCATTTAGATAAGTTTTATCGTTTTAGGTTAGTTTTTTTTACTATACTTATAACGCACTATATTTTCTAAGCCTCATGCTCCACCTCTCTAACGCAAAAAGGTGTGGCCGCCATACTTCAGCAAAAAAAATTTATCAATGTGTGGTTTCCAACCAAATATGTATTTTCATACAAAGTCGTAGATTGTTCATGTAGATTTTATCTATTACATCTACAATCCAGAATTGCTTTAATTTGTAGATCTCGTCTTGAGAAAATACTTTGTTTGAAAGTTAGGTGCTGTAACAAAAGCTAAAAACCGTTTTTAAAAGCCGTTAAACATCATGCCTATTTTCCCTGTTAGCATCTTGCTAGGATTATCCTTGGGAGAGCCCACGGAAGATAAGGGGAAAGAAAACTCCAATCTCCTGAAAGCTATAAACCCACGTGGCAGATCTAATGACATGGATTTCAGACGGGGCCAGCCACCGCTGCATTTCGTGCCGTTTTGCTCTCCAATTCGTCGTTCTCATCCGCATGGGCCGCACGCAAAGAATTCGCGAAATCGTGGTCACGGCCACGTGAAAACAACAACGTAGGGTTCCCTTTTATACAGCTGCGGATTAGCCGAGCACGCAGCGCTGCACAACTCGCGCCCTGTTCCATCAGTACAAAGGCGCAGAGGTGAGAGAGGAGGCGTCGCCAAGAGGACGGATAAGATGGCCATTAGCGGGGCAGCGCCGCCTCAACCCCCCGAGGACGCGCCGGCGGCCCTGCCGGACTTCGAGCAGCCGCTGCTCCACGCCCACGGCGCAGTGCAGGCCCGCAAGGAGCCAGCGACGCACGACCACGAGGCGCAGTGCTCGCCGGAGGCCGACGGCGCGACCTTCGTGCGGACCTGCTTCAATGGCCTCAACGCGCTCTCAGGTGCGTCCAAAACTCGATCTTTGCTCCAATCTGTCTGTACGGTTTGGGGTTTGGACAGAGTCGGCCAACTTGATCGATCTTGGTTCGTTGGTTCAGGTGTCGGGCTGCTGTCCATTCCGTACGCCCTGTCGGAGGGCGGGTGGCTGAGCCTGCCGCTGCTGCTCGTCGTGGCGATGGTCTGCTGCTACACCGGCCTGCTCCTGCAGCGGTGCATGGGCGCGTCGCCGGCCGTGCGGGGGTACCCGGACATCGGCGCGCTCGCGTTCGGGGGCAAGGGCCGGCTCGCCGTGTCCTCGTTCCTGTACGCCGAGCTCTACCTCGTCACCATCGGGTTCTTGATACTGGAGGGGGACAACCTGGACAAGCTGTTCCCGGGCACAAGCCTCAGCCTCGGCGGGCTGGTGGTCTCGGGGAAGCAGCTGTTCGTCGTGCTCGTCGCGGTCGCTGTCTTGCCGACAACGTGGCTGAGGAGCCTGGGCGTGCTCGCCTATGTGTCGGCCAGCGGCGTGCTCGCGTCGGTCGTGGTGGTTTTCTGCGTGCTGTGGGCCGCCGTCGTGGACGGAGTCGGGTTTCAGGGGAAGGGGACGATGCTGAATGCCAGTGGCCTGCCAACTGCTCTAGGCCTGTACACGTTCTGCTACTGTGGCCATGCCATCTTCCCCACACTGTGCAATTCCATGAAGGAAAAGGACAAGTTCTCCAGGGTGAGTAGCCTATGATTTTGATATCACTGAAGACATAAACATTTTGACTTCTTTTACTACATTTATCTTTGCATTTGGGATAACCAACATGAAACATTTTTTTTCTGAACATAAGGACCGCAATAGGTCACTGAAGTATCTCTGCCGTGTAAAATTCGAGCCTCAACTATTCGATGGTTAATCCATCTGGCACTGAACATTGAGTACGGAATAGTAAAAACTGTTCTGCACATTGTAACATCTTTGCAAAATTGCTCAGTAACGTCATGACTTACGATGCACCAAGTACCTCGAAAGTGGCTGCTCTGTCACCTCTTATTCTTTTGCACAAAAGAGGGATGTGGCAGTTGTTTTCTGAATAATACGATCATGCAATAAATCTGATACAGAACAGTAGAAGCGACAAAATATCTGACAGTGACTGAGCACTGAACAGTATTCTATATTTCAACAGCATCCAAGGCAAATAAAGCAGTCTCCCTCTCTCTCTAAAAAAGGCTGAAGTAGTTAAATCCTGACTGAAGCTAGTTCTTTATGCCTTCTACTTGCATAGGTGCTAGTCATATGCTTCGTCGCATGTACTCTCAACTCCGGATCGATGGCAATACTCGGCTACCTCATGTACGGCAACGATGTCCAATCTCAAGTGACACTGAACCTACCCGAGGGAAAGATCAGCTCAAAGCTAGCAATCTACACGACACTGATCAATCCGTTCTCCAAGTATGCTCTGATGGTAACTCCGGTCGCGACTGCGATCGAAGAGAGGCTGCTCGCTGGCAACAAGAGATCCGTCAACATACTGATCAGGACCCTCATCGTCCTCAGCACGGTCATCGTAGCCCTCACAGTCCCCTTCTTCGGTCATCTCATGGCGCTCGTTGGCTCGCTCCTCAGCGTCATGGCCTCGATGCTGCTCCCGTGCATTTGCTACCTCAAGATCTTCGGCGTGACACGGTGCGGCAAGGCTGAGGTTGCGCTGATCGCCACGATCGTCGTTCTTGGCTCCTTGGTTGCTGCGACTGGGACGTACTCCTCTCTGAAGAAGATCGTTCATGAGTTCTGAAGCGAAGAGCTGCACATCGGTAACACCTGTTCTGAATTAGTGTTTTTGTAGCAATGCTGTTCCATGTATCAACATCAGCAGGGTAGTCTGGTTCTATCCTAAGATGCTTTAGGCGAGGCAGGGTAGTACAGATCAGGAGAATCAGGGTGCTTTATTTTGCGATATTATGTATGTTTTAGCTATTGGTGATGTATTCAGAAAGGACCCTATCTATATATTATTTGACTATTTTCCAGTAAAATCAGTCAGATTTTTAGACCGTTGGATATAGATCTAACATTCCAGATTCATCCACACAAATCATATTTAAACCTAACCATAATCCTATCCCCGCCGCCTTCCACCCTGACCCCGTGGCCCCCTTCGCGCCACCCCGGCCCTCCGTGCCGTCCCCTCCTTGTCACCGCCACCGCCACCTCCTCGTCGCCGGAGCAGCTCCGTGTGCCTCCCCCACCACCCCCCGCTCCCTCCTCCACCACCCGCGGTTGGCGCCCCCCTCACTGTACCGCCTCCTACCCCTCCCCGCTATGCCACTCCCGCCCAACCTAATAGTTAATACCTTTCACCGCTACCGCTCTCTAGCACCGTCCACCACCCCTTCTACCCCACCCGTCGTCCCCATCGTCAGGCCACCGCCCTCCGGTCTCCTTCTATTCCTGGGAACGGTGCCCTAGGTACATCGGAAAGGATGAGAGTCTTGTTACGAACGCTTTTTCCGATTTCTGCGAGTTATTTCTTGTGAAATTACGGCGTTCTAAACGGGCCCAAGAGAGGAGAAGATCCCCTGACGCCTCCAGGATAGAGGACCCCACCTGTCAGCGAACACAAACAACAGCAACTCAACGGCTCGGTGGGACCCCAACCGGGCCCAAGCCCAAAAGCAGCCTGTGCAGCCAAAGCCGGCCCAAGAACTAATACGGACCCTTAAATCAAACCGCAGCAACGCACACACGAGCACACCCCCTCCCAAATCCGCAGCCCTCCCGTGCTCTTCCCTCCCCTAAAAACCCTCCCCCACCTCTCCGTCGTCGGAGGCGGCTGCCGCGCTTCATCTACGGCGACGTCTCCTCCTCCTCCACTCAAGGTTCGCGCCCTCTCCCCCCTCGCCCACCCGTAACTCGGTAGCTTTGCTGGCGCGGCCGACCGGCGTAGGCGAAGAGCTCGCTGGCCACCGGGATCGGGGGCTGTAGCCTTGCACTCGTGTATGTGGTAGCCTACTCCGATGGCTCGCTTGGATGTGGATGCGCGCGATTCGGCTATCGTTGTGTGGGCGCGCTGCTCTGCTCTCGATTTAGGGTTTGGAGGCCGTGGCTTTTCCCCGTCGCTCCTTGCCTTGTCGTTAGGGTTTGCGTTGCTCCGATTTGTGCCTAGGTGGATCCGCGGTAAAAGTGGATTGTTCAGTTGGTATTGTCCCATGCATGCTTTACCCTGCGCAAAGTTTTACGCAGACTTCTAGCCTCTATAGAGTTTACGCTACTTAACATGGGATTTGTTGTGTGTTTCCAGAAAATATGGATGGACCTGCCGAGAATCCCGTGGTGCATCACATGAGTGGGATCCCTGGTAATCTCGACAACGAGGAGCAGGCCAATCCTTACAGTGACGTGCCAGAGCTCTACAAGGAAGAACCGGAAAAGCCATATGATGAGGAACCCAAAGACCCAGGCTATGAAGAATCAGGGAACCCATATAATGAAGAGCAGGCAAACGTGAACGATGGAAATGTGGGGGTTCAGCATAAAGAGGAACAAGCTATCCCTTCACAGGAAGAGGCAGCGAATGCCCATGGCGGGGAAGCTGAGGCAGAGCAACAGGCCAATGTGGAGGCTGATGACAAGAAGTGGCCTGGGTGGCCTGGAGAGAGTGTGTTCCGTATACTGGTTCCTGTCCAAAAGGTGGGTGCAGTCATTGGCCGCAAAGGGGACTGCATCAAAAGAATGTGTGAGGAATCCAGGGCTCGCATAAAGGTGCTCGATGGCCCACCAGGTGTTCCAGAAAGAGCTGTAAGTTTTTCACTCTCTTCTTTCAGTTTTAGTTGCTACTGTCATTGATTCGGTCAGTTTGTTCAGCCTTGTAGGCATCCTGATTCCTGAGTGCATGTGCAAAGCCAAGTTTGATCTGTTGCCTATATCATTAAATATTTCTGTTTTATAGTTGCTTACTTGCTTTAGAGAACCAGGCGGGTAGATAATTCTGTATTATATTAGCGAATGTTTTCATTTTTTATTATTGTCTTGGAGAATGAATCCGCTGGGAAGCCATACAACTATAGTGATGTATGATTCCCTGATCTCCCATACTGTGCATTCTATTCACATTCAATTGTGTTGCTTTGTGAACATGGCCGTTTTCCCGATTTCTCAGATAGTTTGGTGTGTTGTCTGGAAGTGCTGGAGTTGAGTTGACTCAGACTGTAGTAGGTGCTAATTGTAATTGAGTAATTGACAGATGAAACCATTGCTAAATCTTGTTAACTTAATGAAAATCGTAGAAATGAAAAGGGGAACTGGTTATTGACATTTTATGTTGTACAATGTCACCTTAACATACAGTTGCAGTTGCAGATTGATGTTGCTCTAATTTGGAATCAAGTGCTTGAGTAGGGTTGCTTGCTTTCCTTGAGCCCTTCTGAAGGAGATGCAACTTTGTTCAGATTCTTTTGAAGCTTTAGAAACGGTTTAGGCTAGTACTCTGGCACTTGTAGTGCTCATGATAATTACTATTCTGCTATCACTGCTAAATCCGGTGGAGGATTTACATTTTGTAAGATTGGTTCATCTATAGTGAACTTTTGTACATGGTTAGTAAAAAAATACTGCAGTAACAACCACCTGCCTATATAGAATGCCTGTATACTTGTGTTGCAGGAAGCAGCAAAAGAGAATATTTCAATGTAGCTTGAGTGGTTAAGTAAAATCCTAACCCAGCCTTGAAATTTAGTCTGGAAGCAACCATGGATAATTTTGAATTTGTACATGGATCAAGTAATTATTGCATGCAAAAAATACCATTTCTAGAAAGCATATGATCGACTATATATGATGGGAATACTGAATTTGGCCAAGTTTTGAACTGCATGTATGGACATCAAAATAAGACCCAGCTTTTAAAATTGAGTCTGGAAGCAAATGTGGACAATTTTGGATTTGTACATGGATAAAGAAATTATTGCATACATAAATGCTTTTACTAAAAAATTAAAAAAACAACTGAGCAATTATCAGATGGGAATACTGACATTTGGTCAATTCAGGAGGTGTATGTATGTGAATGCAAATTAAAATCAAATTTGCGGCATTGTTTTTGGCTGTACTTAATTGTATATAACAAGGCCACTTAAGGAATATTCATGCTGCTAGTCCTAGAACTTTCTGCACAAGTAAAAAAAATATCACAAACTAACAAGGAGAAAATTGTCAGCAGAATGACATTCAAGTACAAAACTTAATAGTGTCGATAACAATAACAAACTAATCTTTGCAGGTTCTCACTGCAGTCTAAGGCCTCAAGTCGAATCGTTTGTGTATCCAAAATAGACGAACAATCATGGTTACCAACGTTCATTTTTGCGCTCCTCTGCTGCAATTATGATTTTAAGTCTTTTTGAGTATTGGATGAAGATCCCTGTCAAGAAGCTCCACATATTGTCTGGTAATTCCATGACCTGTTTGATTTTTTTTTAACCAAATGGAAATCAGTTGGCAAAATGTTACAGAGCTAAAATAGTGTAAAAAGCTTAAACCTAACCATTTCCTAAACAATGGTCTCGATACTTTCAGAAAATGATCATATCTGGCTATCTGCCAAATCAAAATATGCAAGTGCATACCCTTTAAATGTAAGTATGGATTGGATGCCATATATAACACTTTTTGCAATATATTGGGACTTGGGGATTGTTTTTGCTGAAACACTGTTCCCAATTCACTATCATAATTTATTAAACGATGAGCAAACTATACATCCAAGTGACTTAAAGCAACTGTGCATTTCTTTTTGTTTTCTTTCTTGGGATTTAAGATTGATAACATATGATAGACATGATATATTTCCATATACATTAGGGGTTGAATTACTATAGAAAAAAATCTGTTGTCTCAAATATACCCTATTAGACAACAGTCTTGATCCATGTACAATGTCAAGGAAAACAATGGCCCTGGTTAAGGCTGATAAATTAGATAAACATGCTAACAAGAAAGCAAGGATAGGGAAACTTTCTGGTCATATAAACATGTTGCTCCTTAAAACGAGGACAAACTATTCTATAGCTGTGCATAACCCTCAGCAGCAGATGCCATTATCTTATTTACAATTGTGAAGTTCTGCAATCACAATGTAACACATAGTGTGGCATTGCGGTGGCTTTTAATCTGCAGTTTTATTTTACTTTTTTTTTTGGATTTATTAACTAATTTGATAGATTCTCTTTTAGAGCCATAACAGAAATATTTACCAGAATTGGTAAAGATTCTGTTTACTAGATTCTACAGTGAAGCACAGCAATGCCAAACAGGCCCTAATTTACATATCTTGGATAAGTTATGCTAAAATATAAAAGAAATGGTATTCTGGAATCTGGAACCTGCTCTACTGGACTTGAGCTGTTCTTGCCTTGGCTGCATCAGATGCCAAAGATGTACAAATCTTGACTCCCTTCAATTGGTTTAGCAGCATGCCACATGCTGATTGTTTTTGCCCTGGGGCAGCAGGGGTATTGCCTCAATGCATTGTTTCAACTAAAGGCTATGGCCCTATGCAGAAATGTATAGGAAACGAGAAAATGCAGTCGAAACCCATCTATATTCGTAGATATAACCATGCCATCATTTCATCCAACTAATGTAGGATGGAAATATATGCTCTATCCTTGTATTGTCATTTCGTTTCCTGCTTGTGCATATTGCTATTAATTATTGTTTCTCCTGTATTATCTATCTGTATGTAACATATTTGTGTACCTGCTTGCTGACATCTTGATACTGTTTTCCTTTTTAAAGGTAATGATTTCAGCAAAGGATGAACCAGATGCACCGGTATCTCCAGCTGTTGATGGATTGCTTAGAGTTCATAACAGAATAACAGATGGTTTGGATGGTGAACCTGATCAGCCTCAACGAGGTGCTGGTACTGTAGGGCCAACACGGCTACTGGTGCCAGCTTCCCAAGCTGGCAGCCTGATTGGCAAGCAAGGGGCAACCATTAAATCGATACAGGATGCTTCAAAGTGTGTTCTCCGCATTCTTGGTAAGTTTCACGTTTCCCCCCATATTGTTATTATAGTATGGCAAGGCTTCACGATATGGTTATAGTATGACAAGTCTTTATTCTGTTTTTGATCCTAATCTTTGTAGTTCCTTTTCCTTGCAAGTCTTCAGTTAGCCAAGGATCGATCCATGGTTTTTTCTTTGTAGTTTTACTGTCTATATGCAGTATACAGTTTGTGTGTCATTGAGCCAATAAGGTGTATACATTGTGACTCATGTATTGCGTGATTATTCTTTCTTTCATATGTATCAGGAAATAGGTGCCTTTTTTGGAGTAAATGACAAATCATTCATAGTTTATTCAATGACTGTTTTGTGCACGTACACTTTACCAGATGTTGATGATTTATGATTAGCAGACTTTATAGGATCAACCATTTTCCTTGTATGTATCCAGCCTATTTACTCAAAAGTAAAATCATTAAAAAAAATACAGATTTTTTGTGCACGCACTTATATCTGGGGCAAAACCCACCATTTGAGAACTCAAGTCTGCTAGACTGACAATGCTGTACAGAATCTAATTCAACCATATATACAAGAGTGCAGCTAGCATTTACCATTCCCCTTTGCTTGATGGGTTGATTATCCCAGCCTGTTCCTTTACCTTTCTGTTTGGTTTGCTGGATCATGGTTGGTCATTTGTACTGAAATTTCATTAGGCTCTCCTGACAACTGCAATTAGTTTCGCATTAACTCACACATGATGTATATGTAAAACACCACTAATTAGACATTTTCCTTCAGAGAATGTGCCACCTGTTGCATTAAATGATGACAGAGTTGTCGAGATACAAGGTGAACCTCTTGATGTTCACAAAGCAGTGGAACTGATTGCAAGTCATTTAAGAAAATTTCTTGTTGACCGCAGCGTTCTGCCTTTGTTCGACATGCAGGTAAGCGAGTTCTGTTTTGCAGTTTATTGTTTGCTTGCATGCAGTGTCCAGTAAGCATAAATTGCCTTCTTGACAGATGAAAGTGCACAATGTGCCTAGAGAGCAACCTATGCCAGCTCCTCAGCAGTGGGGTCCTCCTCCGCCCTGGGGTCATCCATCAAACCTTCCTCCTGGTGGCCCAGGTTATGGTGGGAATCCACAGTTCATGCATCCGCAGCCACGAGACAGCTATTATCCCCCTCCCGATGTGCCCCCTGTGGAAAAGCAACCGCACTATGGAATTTCTTCATATGGACGTGATGCACCTTTGAGCGGCGCTCCTGCCTCAGGGAATCAACACCCACCACACGGGTCATCTCAAGTTAGTTGCTATAAATTTGACCATTCTGAAGTCTGAACATGATGGATTGTTTGCATGCCTATTATTATGATTACTTACACCCCCATATTTGTTTGTTTTATTTGACAGGTGACGCACAGCATGCAAGTTCCTCTTTCGTACGCTGATGCTGTGATTGGGGCAGCTGGTGCCAGTATCAGCTACATCCGCAGGCATAGTGGTGCAACAATAAGTATTCAAGAAGGTGTTCCTGGAGAGATGACAGTGGAGATTACAGGAAGTGCCTCACAAGTTCAAACTGCTCAGCAGCTGATCAAGGTATTTTTCTTTGTCCTCTTAGATTTCATCAGTATTCTCACGCTCTTATCATCTGCATTTTGACTAAAATTCGTGTGATATGGTGATGATCTATTTCCTAGTCTCTCTCATATTGTCATCATATATTGTGCAATGCATTTATCTGAGTCCACCTTACCTGCCAAGTACAAACTGTATACACCAGTGGGTCATTTGCTACTTGCTGCATTAGATAGAAGGTAGCTGCACGGCTGCATCATGGATGAGGGTCATTTGATTTATGTTATCTCTACACACAAATAATTCTCTAAAAAAGAAAAAGATGTACACACAAGACAACTCTTCCATCAATACACATACACTTAAAGACGTACGAAGTGAACATAGGAAAAAAACCCCCTCATCATGGCTTCATACTGCAAATCTGCAATCAGAGAGTAAATCGTTGTGCTCACTTTCCAAGGTTGGTCACCGCTAATCAACCATCACAAGTTACCAACCTAAATTTCAGAAGCTACAATACTGCCACTATAGTTATCAAAATCTACAAGAGCATATCATATGCTGAAACTTTTCATTTTGTTTGACATGTTGTTTGTCCATTGCACCTTGCAATACCTTCTTGTCTTGTGTAAATTCGACAGCGTGATCCATTTTCTTGCAGAATTTCATGGCTGAAGCTTCTCCCCAAATTCCCCCACCAGCTCCCGCTCGTCCCTCTCAACCAGTTGACGCGAGCTACAACTCTTACCCGCCGTACGGAGGAGCATCATACGGATCCCCTCCAGGCGGCGTAGGTCCTGGCCCTCACAATGGAGGAAGCTACGGTGGCGCACCCTACCCGCCGAACTACGGATACTAGTTGGAAGGAAAGGGTCCAGGCTTTACAGAGAGGGATTACGGTTTTGTTGGTCGGTCTGTTCATCTGTTGCGAACTTGAGATTATTAGGATCTCTGAACTTTTCGTTGTGTAAACTTCTTTCTGATGGCAGTGACAATTGTTCTCTGATACACTCTTTTGGTGCTGTGAACTTAACCATTAACCTAATATCTCCTTTATCGTCGAGCTAATTCTGCTTTTGCCTAGGTGAAACATTAGAAAGAAACAGTTTGATTGCTACTGGTGTAACTGGACTTTCTGTCGCAGGGGCCCATGTTCCATGACCATGAGCATCAAGGCTCAAGCACCCATGATAGGGAGTGGAATAAAGGATGACGAAAATTGAACAACAAAGGGGTAAGCAATCAAGGCCTCAATGTCCAATCAACTAGAGCATCTTGGAACGGCGAGATACCGCTCCCAGTTCATTTTGCCGGGAGAAACTGCAACTCTTACAAGATTCCGGTTCCTCTAACCTCTATGACTAATTGACTATGGTCAATACAATTGCGATTTGGTTCATTGAATGGTGTCTCGCTACCGAACGCTAACTTTAGAGCCGTCTGATGAAACTAGCTAGAAGACTTCAGAAGAAAAGGACAAGCTAGCCTAAATAGCTAAGCAGAAAAGAAAATGTTGGGTCTCTTGTCATTTAATCCATGTTGATAAAAACTTAGTGTTATCCTCCCTGCGGATTGATTAGCTCGGATGCAGCCAGAGTTTTGTAACGTAGGATCGCAGAGACATGCCATATATTGCGGCAGGCCAACGTGCACAGATTTGGGCCATTTTTATTTTCTACAGTTTGCACGCAATCCTTGTAGCAAACGACCAGCAATTGACTTACTTCCTTTGCTGTGTGCTGTGGGTCCACATTTTCTAGAGTTAGGGCCTGTTTGGGACTGCTCTACTCTAGGTTTTTCAGCTCTGCTCCCAGTTTGTCTAGCCAAACAGATCCAGCTCCAAGAACTCTACTCCAAGAAAAAGGTGGAGTTGAGGGCCAACTCCACGTTTTTTGTGGAGCTCCTCAAGGGGTACTCCAGAAACTAGAGATTCATACCTACTCATGGAGTTGAGGGAAAATTACCCACCTATGCCATTGATTACACAAACATACCCCTTCGTTCTTTTTTTTTCTTTCTTCCGCATGGCGCGTCTTCCTCGTCCGCCTGTTTCTCCCGTCCGAAAAAAACGCCGCCGCCAGCACGTCCTGAAGGCGCCGGTGAGGTTCGCTGCCCGCGCCGAGGGTCGGCCTGGTCCGGTCGAGGCCACTGCCGCCAGCGGCTCTCGCGGCGCTGATGCCGCAACCCAACCCGCGCGCTGCCACAGCCTGTGGAAGGCGCCGGAGTTCAACGTCCGCGCCGTGCTGCTTCTGGTCAGCAACAGATCTTTTGAGCAAGATTGATCTTGTTATTTTATACATGATGATGATGATGAGCAACGGTACTTCCTGGTCTGTAGATTCCATCGTGACATCAATGAATTGACAAAAGGAACTGTTCACTGGATTGCTAGTACTCTTCTAATTCAGTCCATTGTTGATAATTATTTTTAGCATACTTTGTAAACGTCAGAAGAGCAAGTTTTATCTATTGGTGGGGGTGGATTTTAGCCTTTTGGGTCTATTCATGCATTGCTAATATTTTTACTAAATTATTTGTATTTATTTATTTATTTATTTATTTTTACATCATATTTCAATTAGTAAAACCAAATAAACACTCACATATGCTTTTAAAACATCAAAACATACACCGAACATCATCCATGGGCATATTAGACCTTTCTTAGAAAAACCTCCTATTCCTGGAGCTGGAGTCATGCTGCATGCCAAACAGGCCACCTGCTCCAGCAACTCTTGAGTGGAGCCGCTCCAGACTGGAGTTGGTGGAGCAGAGTTGGAAAAACCGAAGCAGAGCAATCCCAAAGAGGCCCTTAGGCGCAGCAATTGACTACTTCCTGTGCTGTGTGCTGTGGCTCCACATTTTCTAGAGTTAGCGGCATGTCTTTAAGGTCTATTTATTTCGGTTTGAACTTCTGTATTTTGGTTTATTTTTTATTATTTCTAAATTTCATCTTTTTCTGATTTTTTTGACTTTTTAAACTTGTTTGCTGGTTTTTTTTCCCATATTCGTTTGTATTGTTTGTGATTGGCTAACCTATTTTTTATTTTTATTTTTTTTAAATTTAATTACGCAAAATAAGTCATCTTCAGCTATAGTATAATTTCAATCAGATACTATATAATCATAGCCATAAGTTATTTTTTTCAATAGAAAATGAATGGGCTGTAAGAGACGTCACAGACAAGGACACCAAGGACAATAATTTTTAGAATCACTTGGTCTGATGCAACCTACAAAAGCACACTCGGTTTCTTGCAAGATACACCAGTACAGCACTAGATGAGAATCTAGAGTGGCTTTTGGGCATGTTTTTTCGCAGAAATTTATGGTTTTCAGGCTATTTGTGTGAGAGATTATAGAGTAACAGAAATTTAGTGTGGTTTTTGCCGATATAAATGAAGTCAGTGCAGTATGTACTACAATTAACTAGTAGACCCTATCTTAAAAAGATACCTTGTTTAAAAATTAGTTATAGTAGAAAAGTCGAAAAGTAGCTTTTAGAAACTGGAAAGAACATGCCCTTTGTAATGACAAAGATATGTTTTTGTGCGTCAAATCTATATAGTTCTGTATTTGTTAGTGTTTAAAAGTCAAAAACACGACTTAAAGAAAATGGAGGGGTGTGGAGTGGGAGCACAAGATCATGATTCAGGTGTTAATCAAAAGAATAAATCGTGATAGCCATAAAATCGAGTTGACGACCATTTATCATTTTGATAAATGTCACTAGAGAAGCTGCACTGGAGCGAGATGTGCCAACCATTTGATCATTTTGTTTTCTGAAGGAATTATGTGAAAAAATTACAGACCTATTGGTGCTAAAAGACCTGATGTCAAACATCAAACTATGTCAGACATACATAGTTGTTCAAGGATCTAACCTTCCAATTCTTCCCTGCGCATGCTGCTATGATGTACCAATCGATCAAGCTTTTTTTGCTCGCTGATCAAATCTTTAATCATTAGCAAGCTAATGATAGCCCACAAGATGGCAAGTTAGCCAGTCATGTCCCTCAACAAGAGTTTTGATAAGAAAGGAATCAACCTGAAAAAACAGGAGCTGCATTTCCTGGACAATTATATTGCAGGCTTCAAAAGGAAAGAGAGGACATGGCCTGGCTACACAGTACACAAAAAATTAGAGAGGGGGAAAACAGAGTAGCTTCCATGATGTTAACGGCCTCTTTTTCGGCTTATAGCTTATCTTCAGTAACTAACTTTTAAATAATATATCTTTTCAAGACTCAATTATAGTAGACATTATACTGACTTCATCTATATCGAATAAAATCACATGTGAATATCTTTCTCCGTACTCTTTCTCACGAATAATCAGAAATCAAAATTTTAAGCCAAAAACTAAAATCTTCGGTCCAAAAGAACCCATCCGATATATCCTTGCTAGGAAGTCACAATATGCAGAATTGATGTTGAGCCTTTGCTTGAAGCTAACAAATCTCCTCCTTGACCTCTAGACATTAGTACTATGTTAACTTAATTCAAGGCTTTAAGAAAATTTGTTTACCAAGACACTTAGACAGTACTAGAATATTTAATTCCCTATCTCCTCATATGAAATAATGAAATGCTAGATCTCCCAAGTTAAGGCTGTACGTATGGATCGTTTTTAAGACTTTATAACTGCAGTTGACCATGCAATAAATCATCGGTTGGTGAGGCATTTTTGTCCATTGAGCTACAATAACAGGACTCGCGTTCATATGATTACATCCGAAGACCCCATGTTGTAAGCATCATCAAGTAACGTGTTCAATTGTCAACCTCTCGTTAGAGACATTGAAGGGAAACAATAAACAAACATATATTAGGAATACTGATACAAATTTATTATGTACACTTGATAACATAGGTCTAACAATGCCATAAAAAATTTTCCTGAAAAATGAATCTTGAGACAAAAGTGTCTTGTGAGGTTCCATTTCTTGTCAAGACTCCAGACCTCTCAAGAACCCAGGATAGCACAGATTTATGTCAATATCATTATAACATGAAATGTTTTGCACAAAAGCAGTAGTATGATTTGAGTCATTGAGAAATCACACCAACAACTTACACGTGGAAAAACCAGATGGTCCAAATGTGTCAGTATGTTAGGAAGGACACCTTTGATTCTGGAATGATTCTTTCTGTCAAATTTTGAAACTTGCTTTTTCGATAAAGCAAAAGCAACATACAGAGGCAAGTCATTGCGAGTAAACTTGTGCACGCTAATAGCCAATCCTTCCATCCTTCTCGAAGCTTAAGCAGTGTTCAGTTGTTCACTTCCTTTCCTCAATCTTCCTTTCAACTCTTCAAACTCATTCCCATCTTGAGCGAAGTCATCAGTCACTATCTAAACACACCTTCTCCCTCCACCACCTCTTAATTTGATGTGTCACAACTCGCAAGAAAGAGAACAGCTTGTATGCCCCCACTTTTAGACACTGAAACCGTACCAGCATGTAGCTCAGGAAGGGCCAAGCAGCTCGTCAGATTCCCAAATGGCTCCATGTTTGCTACTCGTGCTTTCGCGATTCGCGAGACCTAGTTTCACATGACCGGTCCGGTCATCCTTCAGCAAAGCCTTGGGCCTCGGCGTTTCCTGAATGGAGCGCGACGATCTCCGGCATGCCTAGGTCTGGGCGGACTGTGTGGGCAGCCGGGTATGGTTGTGCTCGCCGTCGTATGTCACAACGAGCATCGTCGGGTCTTCTACGCACCGTTCAACATGCTTCCTCGCCGGGCAGCCCCTGACGCTGCTGCATTTGTAGTAACCCCTGCATTGGATTCAAGTGACCGGGTACAGTTTAGTCTTTCTGTGGAGCCAAAGAAAAGATGTGGGAAGAGCAACAACCAACAGCATGTGCATGCTTTCATGGTATAGCTACATTGTCCTATCATTAAGGGCATGCATTAAAGCTTGAGATGAGGTGGGGGAATGAGAGCATTCAAGATTGGGATGTAGATAGACAAGCATGGAAATCAAATGCGAGCTGCATTAACAATTTACCTACTTTAGGTCCCCCCATGATTGATCCCTTGTTTCGCAGATGAGCGCAAGAAAGAGTGAAAGACCAACATGATCCACTAAGTTGGTTATTATTAATTGTAGTAGCAACTAAGGTATCAACACGTCTTGGTTGTAGAAGCAATTGGGGGTTAGGAAAAGGTAGAGCGGAGTGCAGGATCCACAAACAACTATTCCACAGGTAAAGGAGCACATTGAGTGCCTGATGCAGATATGGCATCTTTCATGGTACAACATGGGGAATAACACTCATGCTTGGAAGGTTTTGCTAAGCAAACAGTTGAAATTTTGTTCATACCTTGGATGAGGGGAACCCTTGATCGGTTTCTGCCCATACTTCCGCCATGAGTATTCATCCGGGGGTAAATCGGCTATCTTGTTGCTAATGGCTGGCACTCTGATCGACCTCTTAGTTCGCAATTTCCTGCAGAAAAGAAGAGCATAAATCAGGGTAAGTCCATAATACCCAACCCAACAACAGAAAAGCATAACAAGGGCTACAAGATTACAGTTTACCTCCTCTTTGAGCAATGGCACCTGCCGGTGGTGGCACACTTGCCGCTGCCATCCTCCCCTCTGCCCGTGCACCGCCGCTTGGGCGCATGGTGCGCATTCACCGGGTCGCTGGCCACTGGCCCGCTGATCAAATGGAACGGCGGCTTCCCGTCCAAGCTAGCCACACTGCCATCCATGCTCAGGGATGACATGAAAGACCTCGCCGACGACATCGTCCCAGTGCCGCTGGGACTATCAAACTTCAGGTTGATCCCACTGTTGCTCCTCTTAAACATCTCAGCCTGCAACTTCTGCTGCTGCTGGAATGGGTGCCTATGTGCAGTAGCACCAAATTGGAACTGCACCGACAATAATGGCTGGTCCAGCTTCGGAGCACCGAGCTGATGAGCACTCTTGCTGCTTGAGCTGACCAAATCCAGCCCTCGAGAGCCCGGCGTTACGCCGACCCGAGACCGCAGTTGCGCGGAACTAGTAGATGGAGATGGAGTGCCACGACTGGACATCATCCAGAATGGGGTGTTGCTGCTACTATCCAAGAAGCACTTCTGGTTCAATAACCCCACAGGCTTGCATCTCCTGGAGAGCCTGCCTTTAGCATGCCCTCCTTCGCCGCCGCCGCCGCCATTGCTGAGGAGGGAGGCCACCTTCCTGAACTTGGCACAGGCTTCACCTATCTCTGAAGCTATGCTCCTGAGCAGGGCTGGGTCCTGCTGCTGGGAGAGCAGGGCAAGCACCCTGTGGCAGCTCTCCACCGCCGCTCTGTTCGCCACCTCCACCTCCTCCATGAACCAAAGGGAAAACGAAGAAGAAAAACCAATCCTTTCCTCTTGAACTCTTCCTTCAGTCTTCACAAGCAGCTCAGCTTCTTACAACCCTCACAGGCAACAGCAGCATCTGGACATCACACACACAGGAGAAAGGAACAAATTACTACACAGATCTCCATGAAAGCTCACATAAAAACAAATCTCACAGGAAATTTCAGCGACCAAACAAGCAACCGCTCAAGATCCGCGACAGGCAGCCGGCCCAAGAAGGCACCACTCAAACCGCACCAAATTCGCACCTGAAAAGGCCGCGAAAGCGTGCTCACCTGCGCGAGGAAGAGCGGGCCGGCGCGCGGACGCGCGCTTCGTCCTCCCCGGCTGTGCGCGCGGGGTATCGGAGGAGAGGAAGAAGAGCAGAGAGAGAGTGGGAGAAAAATCGAGTCTTTTGAGCGCGGGGCGCGGGTAGGGGTGAAACAAGAAGCTCGGGTTACTCGGTTCGGTTTAAAATTAATTTAATTATATTTGTTAATAAATTAATTTTGGATAAAATTAAATTTTATTTTAGTTCGGTTCATTAACTTAATTCTAAAAATACTACCAAATTATTAATAAAATACTATTAAATTAAACTATGTTAATTTCAAAAAAAAAACTTAGCTCTATATCCACCCAGGCGCAGGTATATAAGGGCAAATTTGCCGGATTTTGAGGGATGCGTTCGAAAAAGTTGCGTTGCACGAGTGGGCTGGCCGTAGACGGATCGCCACCGTTGGCTGCCGAGATGGACGGCTGCACGCGGTTGCTTTCGCGAGGAGCGAGTCGTTTTCCGTTGGGTTCAACAGAAGTCAAAGACTGGGGTCAGTGAGAGCATCTTCACTGTGCGGTTTATGTCAAAGACGGATATTATAAAACATAGATGCTAATGAGTAATAAACGATGAAAGCTATGGGAGACCAACAATTCATCAATTAAAAGAATTTGTAGCTTTATTCATTGCGTCTATATTATCGGAAAGTTAGAAGAAAGAAATCACGGGAATTTTCTTGAAATGTTAAATCGATTTTTCTGAGCAAACTCTGCCCCAGTCAGCCGCCTCCTTTCGACAAGGCATATTACGCTCTAACTACTTTCTATTTCTGTCTTATGGCTTCTAACTTTTTAGGATGGATTTTTTAAGCTGTGTTTTATGGTTGAAATTTTTGAATTTTAGATTGTACATGAAAGACAACACGTAAAAAAACTAGTTGCATGTGATTTTGACTATTATAGCTGAACTCGGTATTACTTATATTATAATTTACTTATAGATCCCGCTTTAAAAAAAACACACCATTTAAAGAAGCTATTGTAGCATAAACCAAACCAAAAGTCTTAAGTGCTAAAGAACCCAGCCTTTTTTTGTCTTTTTTATTTTTCTTTTTTTCCTTATTCCTTTGTATTGTCATGTGATGATATAATCTTTTTTATTTTTAAAATTTAATTACACATAAAAAACTAACATTAGTTACAGTGTATTTTTGATCACTAAAATATAAAAAAGTAAAAAAATCTGAGCTTATAAGACTTTTTTTAGTACTATCTAGTCCAAAATATAATATAAGCAGTTCAGTATTTGTAGAGTTAAAGCTTGATTCTTTCCTTTTGTCTTTCTTTACGTAGTATGAGGACACTTCCAGCATAGATGCAACAAAAATATGTCTATTGTCTCACATCATCTTAGATATTGTACACAACCTCATCAATGCCTTATTTCTAATAGCTGGCCTACTCAATTAATATCATAATTTTCTACTACATTCCCTCTCCCTTCCTCTTCTAATGATGCGGACACAGCCTTCTTGCCGATGCATGTTTTGGTTCATTGTACCTTATTGATTTGCGTGCCCAAGCCATGTCTCTTACACAATTTTCCTTTCTCTTATACTTTATCTTTCATTCCAGTTGACATTGCTATAGATATTGTTGATATAGGATAGGAGTGCCATGACCATATATCATCATGTGTCGTCTTCCTAAAGCAACTTAGTGAGAAGGGTACTTGGCCCTGCTTAACCGGCTTTTGTTAGCTTTGGCTTCGAGCCGTATGAAATGCGACGCCTTCTTAATTTTGGTTTTTTATTTTTTTTCTTCTTATTTCTTTACATTATCTACGAAGACATAACGGTATTTTTTTCTTATTTTTAAAAAATTAAATCATTCAAAAAAGCTAACAACCACTAATAATACAATTTCAAAAAAGAACCACTATAACCGGTAGCAAAAAAAGCCGGTTGAGGCGACCTCTAAGTCAAATATTTCTCTTATATGTTCTTAAAACTTAATATTAGTTAATATATGTTCCAAATAAAAATAGGCCTTATAAAATGGATGGAGTCGAATTGGATTTAGTAGAAGTACTTCTTTTGTCCATAAATATAGGTTGATGTGGATTTCGTGTGGTCAAGTTTTTCAATATTTGTATATTAAAATATATATAGATTGACTATATGAAAATAATGTCATTGGATTTGTCTTACAAATTCTTGTACTATGTATATTTTATTATTGTTGTTGTTAGTATATTATAATAATAAATTATAGTCAAAATTTTGCATTGGATAAAAACGTCTGCATTTAGTGGAGGGAGGACTACTGTAGTAGTGTTAAGTGGTGAGTAAATTGAATTTAGTACCGAGTT
>CM029631.1:11606209-11676209 GCA_017311315.1 Dendrocalamus latiflorus
CAGTCATATAATTTAATTTGCATATTGTATTATACGTGTTTTGTGGAATGGGCAGGTTGCACGTCACATGACAACGGACAGAAAAATTACAAAAGTCCTCCCAGAAGAAACCGAAAAGGGAGGGGAGGTCCCCAAACTAACCCAAAAACACATGCACCAACAATAGACAGAGATTAACACAAAGCTTTGCTAAAAGATCAAAGAAAGGGAGGCTGATACCGACTCCTAAACAGGGCAGTGACAACAGCTGATCTCTCTAGCAAGAAACGTGTATAAAGCCTAGTTGTTCTTAGCCCACACCTGCAGTAGTTGGCAGCAGAAGAGCATGTACTAGCAGTATACTGCATACTAGTGACTAGAATTAAGAGGAGGGGAAGGGAGAGATAGGTAACCGACCAGTAGCGGCGGCGCAGGAATCTCCGAAGCGGGAGCACCGAACCAGGGGAGGATGTCAGGACGGGCAGCGGGAAACGACGGCACGGCGAGGTTAGGGCTAAGGAGAGGACGGGACGCAGGTGACTGAGACGGGGGTCGGTGCGGCGAGGGGAGGGGACTAATGGGTAAGGGTTCGTTGTGAACAGGCGGGCTGCGAACGAACAGAATTGTGAATCGGTTGAAAGATTTGATTAGATCTCATCAAATTAGGAGGGGTACTTTAGGTATTTTAGGGAATAAAAATCAGAAAAAAAAAGAAAATAAAGTAGAGTACTATTATGGAGTAGATAGATCATTAACAGTACCATTTTAGAGAAGCCCACGGTATCAGTACTATTTTAGAGAAACCTGCTTTTGAGGGTACTAAAATAGCAAAAAAAACTCTGTGGCGTGTGTCTCCCCCTTCTTTTCGGTCGATTTAGAGTGGCCGGGCCGGGCCGGGCCTTGTAAGGGCAGGCTGAAGCCCGAAGATTTTCAATTCATTTTCCTAGTAAAATAGTATTCTTTAGTATTTTTAATAAAATGTTATTTACTTTTTTTTATTTTTCGGCACCTTATCGTCAAAACGGGGCTCCAAAATATTATGAACAATTGGGGTTCTCCTTGGGACTACAAAATATATTAGCGATGGTAGAGTGCATCTTACAAATCAGACAATAATATATTAATATATCTGGTGAAACCCCACCTTATGGTGTTTATTTTTGCAACTCCCACGCGCAACCATCTGATCTCGTTTGTGCGGCCTGGATCCAAGCAGTCTGGTCTTTTATTCCACTTGCGCTATCTTTTTTGAACTTCTTGCCACCTCCTACCATCTTTTGAAAACCACCCTCTCTTTTGAAAACCACCCTCCCTCAACGCATCCCCACTGCTTCCCTACCACGTCTCGCGCCCCTTGGCCACGCCGCATCCTCCCGTTGCTCGTGCAACCCTTCTCTCTCCTCTATCATTCCTTCCTCTCTGCTCCTCCTTTGGCAACATCGAGCTCATGTCCAACAATAGCAACACGGTCGACAGCGGAGAGCTCTGAGCTATGATGCGTTGGACATGGGCAACGGCGTTGGACGGGGAGAGGATGGCGGCGGGGATTGGGACCAACACCTAGAGGCCACCCGATTTGGGAGCGGGGAGAGGAGGGGGTTTTCAAAATACTGAGTCAATGACGCATGTTTTATTTTTTAAAAAAAATATGTTAAGTGAGAGGATCCATCCGACCTTGATCTGATTGCTTAGCTCAACATCTTACGGCACGGCCTTGCAACGTAGGCACAGCTGAGTGTAGTAAGCCTAGGTTGACGGTGCAAGCCACTTCGTGAGGGAAAACTGCAAATGCAGCACTATCGAGTTCGCATCGTCAAGTGCGAATACCCAAGTCGCTTCCTTCCTTCGCTTCTTGCCCTCTCATCTAGACTCTGGACACCACTGCTGCTTCGATTCCCATCCCGATCATCGGGCGACTCACTGGAGGAGGTGCTGGCCGTGCCGCCGCAGTCACCTCCCAATCCCAGGCTCCCACCTCGGGCACCCCTCAATGCAATTCACATCCATCAGCTAGTAGATCATATCTTAAAAAGTTACTCCGTTTAATAGCTAGTTACTGTAATTAACTAGTAGATCCTATTTTAAAAAGATACTCCGTTTAAAAGCTAGTTACTGTAGAAAAGTCAAAAAAACAGATTTTAAGGGCATGTTTGGTAGAGCTCCAGATTCTCATTTTTCAGCTTCTGCTCTGGATTCTCTGAGAATCCACTTCTCTGAGAATCTGGAGCTGCATCTAAAAAGTGTTTGGCTACTAGGTTAGCTCCAGATTCATAAAAGGGGGGATTTGAGGGAAATAGACCATGTTACCCCTAGTTTTGACACTTCAATTTAACTAGATTTTCTTTCTCTTTTTTCCTTTTTGACTGGTGGTATATTTTTATGTAGAACATTCTCATAATGAACTGGGATCGGCAATACCTCGGCCTACCTTGCACTGATCTTTTCCGTCAAAAAAAATTGATTGTATATATATTTGTGCATTCACAGAGCCACAGGCAAATAGTAGGTACAATTTATAATACGGTTTGGTATCTGTTAATACCACATTATCCTTGACACAATTACACAAATTGAGAACCACATAACAATACGGCAATGGTCTATGCGGCTATGCCTCTATCCAGGAGACCAAGACTCCAACTCCAGTCCTGGGCTAATGAAGCAATACCATCTCCTCTTGAAAAATCACCACCCTGCAGGAAAGAAATTTGATTACTTGAGTTTAGTTTGAACAAAATGGATGTTAAAATAATCGATTTTTTCCCCAATTCACCACCCTGCAGGAAAGCAATACCAATAGCTTTTTCCCCAATTCATACAAATAATCGATTGACGGTGCATTGGGCCAAGCCAAGGGTTCATGAATGGCTACACATTGCAAAATGAGCTACCATATCCATGAGTAAAATAAGAGCAAAGGATTTCTTAATTGCAAAATCAACTTGGTTCTTCCTCTGATTTGCCACTGTGCAAAATCAACTTGAATTCATGCCCCCTCCACTTTAATCCGGGCTTGGGACCGGCATCGGCAGTGTTAGGCATCCCCACCCCCACACATACCCCAAAAATAAAGAACAAAGAGAAAAGCTTTAAGATATAATCGACAATACAATATATGTGATCAAACATAGCACATATATGTATGTGTGAATCAGCATAGCACATGTTCTTCGTTTACTTTTTCCAGTCTCATAAAATTGTTGTGTGATAATCATGAAATTGTCGGTGATAATGAGCAGTGTATTCTACTCATCTGGAACAGCTCAAAAGATATACCATGAACAGCAAGTTGAATATCATGAACAGCAAGTGAATACAATGAACAGCAAGTGAATAACATAAACGCATACAACAGCTAAGCACAATTACAGTAGCAAGTGAATACCATGAACAATTACAAGCCCAAATCTAGGGTTAGGAGAGAGGGGGAGATTAGGGTTAGGGGGTTCACCTTGCTGAGGGGAGGGGGGAGGCGACGGCGGTGCTGGCGACCGGAGGAGGTGGCGTCGGACGAGATCTGGAGGGAGGCGGCCGTGTGGAGTAGAGGAGGCGGTCGGCGCGAGAGGGAGGAGGCGGGAGGGAGGCGGCGGTACCGGTGCTGGGGACGAGATCTGGAGGGAGGCGGCCGTGTGGAGTGGAGGAGGCGGCCGGCGCGAGAGGGAGGAGGCGGGAGGGAGGCGGCGGTACCGGTGCTGGGGACGAGATCTGGAGGGAGGCGACCGTGTGGAGTGGAGGAGGCGGCCGGCGCGAGAGGGAGGAGGCGGCGGCAGGCGCGAGAGGGAGGAGGCGGGAGGGAGGCGGCGGCCGGCGCGGGAGGGAGGCGGCGGGGCTCGAGAGGGGAAGGGAGTCGGCGGGCGTCGCGAGAGGGGAGGGAGCAGGCGGCGTGAGAGAGCAGAATGAGGGAGACGGGACGACAGAGGGAGGCGGCGGGGCATTTTGCTCGATGGCATTTTTGCGGGTAAATATGTTGATGTTCTATGGGTTATTGTATTTAGGGTGTGTTGGCTCCCCACGACAATCCACCTCAACCCAGTTTTTCCTGGTTAGTTCATTTTGGAACCTGCTCCACACAAGAAGCAGAATCAGTTACTTTTGAGAAGCATGTTGTTTGGCACAACTCCACAAGATTCAACAGAGAAGCTAGGAGCAGGAGCTGTACTAAACAGGCCCTAAAAACTGAAAGAACAGGTCATATATCTGGTGAAACCCCCCACCTTATGGTGTTTATTTTTGCAACTCCCACGCGCAGCCATCTGATCTCGTTTGTGCGGCCTGGATCCAAGCAGTCTGGTCTTTTACTACACTTGCGCTATCTTTTTTGAACTTCTTGCCACCACCCATCTTTTGAAAACCACCCTACCTCAACGCATCCCCACTGCTTCCCTCACGTGAAAAGACCCTAAAATAATACTATAAAATGAGGTTGTATAGGATATATTTTCCTTCGAATAAGGGGTTCTTTGTGATGGATGTTTTTTTATCCGGTTCAAGTAAAAGCGCCGAAGAAGGCATGTATACACTGTAAGGGAACATGTATTTATATACAGTCAATACAGATACGTAGGAGCACTTGCCTACAGATCCGTTTCCGTCCCTTGTCTCCCTCTCGCTCCCCATTTCCCCATGGGTCATGGGAGGCCACTCCGAGTGACGGCCTGAGGCGTAGGGGGCGCCGCGGCGGGGCCTTAGAGGCTCGGATCGGAGGATGGATGCCCCGCCTCAGGTTCGAGTTTCCACTCCTCGTCTCAACCTCAATTCCCCTCCCGCGGATTAGCTGTAATTTGCTTTTGCAGATTTTAGTTTCTTGATTGATTCTGGAATGTAAACAAGTTACTAGGAAGCACCGGATTTACAAAGATTTGCCATGGCTGGCTTTGACGTGTTAGTTTGTGAATTAAGGACCAGTTTCTTCGAATTCCTGGTAACAGGATGTGGTCATGTGCGCTTGAATACTGCAGGTAGGAATTCTGTGGAATGTAAAGCTGCTGATCGCTTAAGAGAAAGAGAATGATGCAAAAAATAATAATTAATTAGGTGTGCTGCCTGTGGCCATAATCTTCGAGCAAGTTTTCTCCATTTTCCACTAAAGGAAACCTCAAGTTACAATTGTCTTACAGCCTTGCTCGAGATTCGAGAAACAGAGAAAAGCATGTCTACTCTGCACACAAAATACGGCAATAACATGCAAAAGCGCATGCTCCCATGTGTCAATGTAATACCCCAAAAATGCATAAGGGAAATCGATAGCGATTAAGGAGTG
Source organism: Dendrocalamus latiflorus (assembly GCA_017311315.1). Taxonomy (NCBI): domain Eukaryota; kingdom Viridiplantae; phylum Streptophyta; class Magnoliopsida; order Poales; family Poaceae; genus Dendrocalamus; species Dendrocalamus latiflorus. The sequence goes on from CM029631.1 coordinate 11,611,449, forward strand.
TAGTTTTTATCGTCAGACCCACCGATTTTTAACGTGTCGATTTATTATCGCGCGTAGAGGTTCCCTAACCGCCCCGGGGTAGTCGGCACCGTCTAGAGAGTCGTATAGCGCTCTCAGAGGTTCCCAGACTGCCTAGGGACAGTCGGCACCGTCTCGCGTTTCAGGGTTTTCATCATCCGGCAAATTCTCACCTTACCTTTTACCGACTTACCGCTGCAGTAGAAACCCCAGAACCCCCTAGACCAAAAAGCCCTTAGGGCCATAGCCAGCCAAGGCAAAAAGGGGAGGGGTAGAAGCGACATTTCGCAGTGAGTGTGATAGCCATGCTTCTTAAGTAGACAAGACATCACATAGCCACTGCACCCACTCCACTTTTCTACCACAGCCTCAAGAACAGCGCCAACCGAAGCACCACTTTCCATTCCTTCTCGCTGCCAAGACCGAGCACCACTCAAAAAACACAAACACATCCACCCAGCTCACCACGAGGAGGCAAGGAAGAGGGAGCCCGAAGAGGAGGAGCAAGGGGAGCCACCTGAACTCCAACCTCACCCACGCCAACTCCTTTCTAGCTCAGAAATCGGGTAGGTCTCACCATCCATCCGTAGGAGCAAGCCAACGAGTAGTAGCAGTGGCGTTGTAGGGGAGCGGCGGAGGAGGCGGCCGGCGGCCGTTGGCCGTGTCGGCCGGGCGGTGGGGCCAAGCGCTCCATCACAACGCGCGCAGGAGGGAGGCGACGAGCTCGAGGCCGGCGTGCCGAGCCCGCCGTGCGCCGTCGCGCTGCTCGGGAGGAGCTGGGTGCGGTCGGCTGCGCGCTAGAGAGAGGGGACGGGGAGAGAGGAGGAGACGGAGGCGGAGGCCGGCGAAGGGGCTACCGGCGGTAGGATGGGGGCCGGCGATGCCGAGCCGGCCATGCGCCGCCCCGAGCCAGGCCGGCAGAGAGAGAGAGAGAGAGAGAGAGAGCTTGGGGTTCCCACGCGTAAGAGGAGGAGCGGGAGAGGAAGGCGGTGAGGGGGCTGGCGGAGCCGCCGGCGGCGGGCCACGGGCCGGCGCCGCCGTGCCTAGCTGCGCCGCTCCGGCCTAGATCGGGCCGGCCATACGGCTGCGCGAGAGAGGGAGGAGACCAGGGGGAGAGGAAGGTAGGGGGCGGCGGGAGGGGCCGCCAGCGGTGAGGGGGCCGGCCGGCCTTGCACGCCGCTGCGCCGCCCCCAGGAAGGCCTGTTCGGCCGAGTGGAATAGGGGAGAGAGAAGCCAGGTGAGGTGGGGAGAAAAGAAAGAAAAGGAGGAGGAAAGAGAGAAGGAAAGAAAGAAAAAAGGGAAGAAGGAAAGACAAGAAAGAAAAGAGAAGAGAGGAAAAAGAAGGAAGAAAAGAAAAGAGGAGAAAAGGAAAGAAAAAAAAGAGAAAAGAGAAAAAAAGGGGTGGTCTCTGCGCGACAGGACCTTGACCCCGTGCATTCTACGCTCGAGTCGAATCAGCGCGTAGAATCGTTGATATTCATGGAAGCTCTGGTTTCTGTTTACCGTTGAGTTAGGTTGGTTTGTGCGCAGGTGGAGGTCCCGGGTCGGAGCCGTCCCCGCGTCATCCCAAGGCTAACCAGGCAAGTGCATGGTAGAGCGGTAGACCAGAGTGTATAAATATGCAATGTTTACTGGATATGATAATGGTTTTTTTGTGGAAATGCGATGATTACCTGATATCCATGTGGAAATGTGATGTTTACATGACATAAAGTTGCATGGTAAATGATGGTGGGGATGATGGAGTAGGTTGGGCAATGATGCTTACCTGCTAATGATGTTAATGATGAGCATGATTATGACAATGGACATATGCATTTGCATTATGTGCACTCAAGAGTGAGGGCGGTGAGAAAGTCCCTAGCTACGAGTAAAGCTAGCGGACTAATCCGGAGTGCTCTTGAGTAAGTCCTACCTCGGTAGGCCTCCACGGGAGTGGAGAGACCCCCGTGCCGAAATGGGCGGGCCCAAGATTATGGGTGAACATCGACGGGTGTTCACTCGGCAATACCGGTATTTGCAATGAGATGAGCAAATATGCATGTAGAGCAGGATCGCATTGCATTGATGCTTTGGCAATGTTGGAATATGACAATGCATGTGGAACATGTTATGGTTAATGTGGAAACATGAGAATGATGATATGAGCATGGCAATACAGGTGGAGTATGCTATGGATAGTTGATTTGCTTACATGTTTGGTCATGTTTATCGTTCTATTGTGTACTTGCTGAGTCTTTGGACTCACCCTTACTTTGTTGTTTTATTTTTTTTTAGGTAACTGTTGAGGACGTATTGCGCGGGCGGGTGTAGCACATGAATAACTTCACGTTCTTGCAGCACTTCACATATCTAGCTCTTGGTAGTATGTTTAATTCCTCCAGTAAGCTAGCATAGTTGCTTAATAATGGTATGGTGTAAGTGATTGTTGCTTCTTGATCAAGGTAGAGTTTGCTTCAATTGTTTAGCAGATGCCTAAAAGTGGTATTAATTTGCAATGATGGTAGCACTCTAGGCCCAGAGGATGAGTGGGGTGTTACAGTCAACACAATCAAAACAGCAAAAGAACCATGATCAGAAAGCTTCCAACGACACCCTGAATAAAAAGGCTAGACAAGCAGTTTTCAGTTTTCACCCTTCCAGGAAGCCTTTCAATTGATTAGGCCCGCGGACACGCCCAGCTTGACGCACAACTGCACAAGGCACGACTCCATTCAACGTTGTGGCCGTCGTCAGTTGTTGTTCTTTGCCGAAGTGTTTACGTTTCCACAAGCACTACGAAGTTTTCATGCCGAGCCTTTTTCGCAGTCCTTATGCATCACAGACATAGCACATGGACGGGGTTCAATGAGAAATAGTGTTGCTACTTGCCTACTTGCTTATTTGAGCATACTATTGCTGGTACGTACATTAGCCTTCGTTTCATGATTGATGTGCAACAAACTATTGCTCATGTCTTTTTGTTGCATTATTTCAGTGCGAAAAGCCCCATGGTGAGAGGTAACCAGAACTCCTATCCAGCTAACAGTTCCATAAGAGCAAGTTTAATAAGTTTGACTGTGCTAGCTATAAGGGAATCCATATCAGCATAGTCCTATGTGGAGGGGAGAGAAAAGGAGAGAGAGAGCCAAGCCGACTCCCATGCAAGAGTCAGGCTATAGCACAGGAAAAGAGGCATTATCCATGCATGTACCCATAGAACTAATTGCTATACATATGCATGTATTAAATTATCAATACCCATGTATGTATTAAATGATTGAGAGCTCTTGTGGAGACAACTTATAGCCAGCTTATTGTATGAGTTGACTGCATCATTATCTTTTGATGACATGGAAATATATTAGAGGTAGCAGCTATCTGTACTATTAAACTTGCTCTAAGAAGCAATTGTAGGCTGAAGGACGGCACTGAGAGCAAGGTACACGTTATACATCATCCCTTTGCCAAAAAAGTCGTTTTTATGTTTTCTATTTGCATGTGGCTCTGTGGAGTTGTAATGCCCTATGTTTTTTGTCTATGATTAAGGCCCCGTTTGGCACAGCTTAGCTTCACTAGTGAAGCTGTTTTTTTTGTTTCAGCTTCACGAGCAGCTTCACCGGTGAAGCTAAAACTGTTTTGAAAAATTGTTTGGCAAAACAGCTTCACCAACAGCTTCATGCATGGCTGAAAGAGGGCAATTGTCCAAGATGCCCCTGTCTACCTGACTTGTTCTAACATTTGGAGTTGTATGTTTGTATATGGTCATATGAATTAAAAAAATATATTTGAATGAGTATGAATTAAAAAATTAAAATTAAAAAATTAAAATCATTAGAGAAGTGCGAACGGGAGGAGAGGAAACAGGCGTGGGGACCCAGTGGCAAAGTGTTGTAATTTCTGTCAACTACAAGGGCAGTGGGTTCCTAGAACTGCGAGCCTGAGGGAGAGAGCTGTGAAAAGCTACTATTTTCAGCTTCACCCCACCCCATTCCCTTGTGAGAGCATGATTTAAGGAGTTTCATCCATGAAGCTGTTTGCAAAAAGGGTGTTTGGCAAAAAACAGCTCACAACAGCTCATGAAGCTGTTGATGAAGCTGTGCCAAACAGGGCCTAATACGTTCACTCTTTCATTCTATTCTTTGTTCATGCATAAACATTTTTTTTTTGTTCTTGCTTGCGGTACAGGCAAATTTTGCGCCTTCAATTCTATAGTGGGGATAAATTTCAGTCGTTCAAGTTAGCAATCAGATTGCAAATACATTGCTTCTTCAGGTTTTGTCAAGATGTCCTTGAGCTGGCTGCCTTGAATTTGATTACAGTTTGATTGACCTGAGTGCCTAGATGACCGTAGAAGAGATCGATGAGGTGTTCCTACGTATTGTGTTTTTGGTTAATTGAATGCGTCTACAAAATTATGCCATCTTGCCAAGTGGCTCGACTCAGCATCTACGTTGGGTATCATGTCCAACATCCCAATTTGATAATTGATGTATTGAAGGATTGTTAGGGGTCTGAGTACCATCCATTCATTCAAAAAGTCTAAATAAAGGTCCCAGCTTATGTTAGTTTTTATGGACTTTTCATTAGGATAACAAGGCCATATATATAATATATCTTTCTTTCTTTCTTTCTTTCTTCTTCTGTTTTTTTAGGCAGAATCCGGCATCTCCTAGATAGATTAATTAGGAGGATCTCACCATAAGCGGCGGATCCACTCAAGCCCACCAAGGTGCACAAGACAACGGGTTCAAAATCGTTTTTTCTAGATATAGCCCGTGTATGTATAGTATGTGACGAGAGAATTGCTATTATAGGACGCGAAACAATGGACTTCGCTATTATAGGACTCCAAACGTCGACTTCGCTAAAACGACCCTTGAAACATTGGCACTTTGTTATAGATGACATTTGATCTTTTTAATCTCTTTTCTCAACTAAAATACATGTATTTTGCCATGATGTGACCGTATTGCCCTTCTGCCTCATTCACGTAAGAGATCGACATTTCGTTTCCTTCGTACGTTTCGTTTCCTTTGTCCGACTCCGACTGTTCGTCTCCGCCGCCCAAAACCCCGACATGGAGCCCCAGCCCGGCGATCCACCGTCCAGCCTGCCTGCCCAGGGCACCCCACGCGCGGCACCTGCCCTCCAAACACACAAGGGCAAAAATGTTATCCCATGACAAAATACATGTACTTTAGATGAGAAAAGTGATTAAAAGGACCAAATGTCATGTATAACAAAGTGCCAACGCTTCAAAGGTCGTTTTAGCGAAGTCAACGATTGGAGTCCTATAATAGCGAAGCCCATTGTTTCGCGTCCTATAATAGCAATTTTCTCGTATGTGACACCCTCACTCAACATTTGGGACACTGGACACAAGGCCTCCGCACAATTCAGCCAGCCAACCGAGCACGCAACCCCATCAAGTGCACGGCCTCGCATCGTAGGCGCAGCCAAGTGTGACCAAGTAAGCCTAGGTTGACGGTGCAAGCCACTTCGTGAATTGGTGACTTCGTGAGGGAAATTGCAAATGCAGCACTATCGAGGTTGCAATGCCCAAGTCGCTTCCTTCCTTCGCTTCTCACCCTCTCATCATCTGGACTCTGGACACCGCCGCTACTCTGACTTCCATCCTGATCGTCGGGCGACTCACTGGAGGAGGAGCTGGCCGTGCCACCCCGCAGGGCCGAGCAGTATAGGTAATTATCTAGATTACCTGGGCTTTACGCTATTACTGGTCCGGGCTTTCCTTACTATTGTACTTGCATGTTTTTAGGAATTCCTCTAAACAAAAGGTTTTGGAGTGTCGACTTCAGAAGTGGAAACGGACGCGAATAGACGAATAAGAATCGGATCTGGAGATACCTCACGTTACGTATACGTAGCAAGGCTATGTGTTAGCATCGATCCCTTCCCTTATATCATCATCTGGCGTGGCGTGAATCCTAGCAAAGATCTGTCCATCTCCCCATCTTGGCCATGTCGCCCCGCCGCGGCGACGTCGAGTTCCCCCGGCGAGGCCAAGCCTCCTGCTTCCACCTCAGGTGCGTTGTCGGCGGCGGCGCCTGCTTCGGCCTCCTCGACCCCGTCACCAACATCGTCCTCAATGCCGTCTCGTACCTCGACCGCCTCGAGCGCCCAACGCCGGAGGAACTGTTCCGCCGCAGCCGCTTGTTTCCGTACCAGCAGCAGAGGTTGGCGGAGGACAACCGGATGCAGGAAAGCGTCGACATGGGATCCTTCCGAGAGACTTGGCTACGGTTCGCCGCCGGGAGGTCCAGGCATGGACTCGCCGTGTTCATGGAGAACTACTTCCGCTACCTCACCACGGTGCAGGCGGCACGATACCTCGAGTTTGTCGGCTTCGACCTCGCCCTGGCCGTTCACCTCGTCCATCACGATCGCTTCACAACCGCCGATCAGCTTCCTTGTGCCTTCGTCCCTGACCCCAGCAGCAACAGGACGCTAGCCGCTCTCAAGTTGGCCGCACTCGAGGCCAGGCTTTGGGCGCCCGTGGACGACTACGTGCTGCTCGCCACCTCCCGGTACCCCCGCGACCTGCTCGAGGAGGCCACCGCACCGCTGCTGAGGAGGCAAAAGCTCAGCCGCGACGACGTCAACAGGATGCTCAACTTAATGCGTTGGCGCTCCGACAAAGGCCCAGGCGGCGATGATCGTAATCATGCGCCCCTCACTGTCTTGCGGCGCCCTGAGGACATGGCGTCCATGCTGTCTTCCTGCTTGCAGTCTGTAACGCCCCCGTTTCCAGGGGCACGTACGGACACGGCATTCCGCAACTATTCACGCATGAACAGTTATGGAGTGTCGCGCAAGAGTATACCATTGCATGCATACAACAAAAGTCCAACATATATTTTACATAAGGATTAACATCCATTTTCGACAGCGGGGCGTGCAAGCCCAAAGTATACTTACATCACAAAAACTCCAGAAACCGCTTGAGCGCGGCCAAGACCTAAAGCCACGAGTCCTCGACGACGAAGCAATCTTCAGGGGCGACCTTGACGGAGAAACCTTCACCTTTGTCTTGATCCTCTAAAGAGTGGATTAAGCAAGCCGTGAGCCAAACAACCGGCTCAGCAAGCCCCAAAGGGACTCTAACTTACTACATGCATGGAACAACAAAGGAGGGGCATATATTTGGTTTATTAACTTTGAGTGGATGCAGTTTTATTTGCAAGCATTTTTATAAAATGGTCCCAAAACTACTTCTCAAGAACTCAGGGGTTTTCACGAAGAGTTCATTAACCAACTAATCAAGTTAAAGTATGTACAAAACTACTTAAGCTTCGCGGCTGGAATCACCCAAGTGACACAGCTCCAGTAGCCGGGAGCACGGCGTATCCGAATACCATTTATTTGACTCTGCAGAGTTTGCTCAGCTTTACCCACACGATCCCTTAACTCCCGCGACAGAGTTAAGAAAGCCAGGTCGTTTCACTGCTCAACTCTTTATATAAGCTCTACCCGGTAGAATTCACTCGGGTCTGGATCCCACACACACACACACGCACACCCACACAAGAGAAAAACAGTGTCCGCTTCGAGTGAACTTTACCGTTGTTAGGCACCCATAGCGCGGCTCACCTAACCTCACTGCTAAACCACCTGTAGAGTTTCAATCGAGTTGAGCAGCTACTAGACAAGTGTTGACAAGTCAACTCCTGTGGTTGAGCGATTACTGTGACATTTGCTCAGCGTAAGGGTTTCAGTCCTTATATTTTCACATGGTCCGCAACCTCGCCAGGCCCGCGACCCAACTAAGGTAAGCGGTGGGCGTAGACCGTCCCGCGGTTTCCCACTCACCCTTACCCTACTCCAAACCTAGGGTAAAAGATTGGCGAGGACCGCCTTGCGGTTTCCACTCCCCCTTACCCTACCTTGTGCACGCCGGCACTCCTCCGCTCTAAGATACGGTGTCCCATACCACCCTACCTTAGAGTCGGGTTTTTCAAATTCTATTGGCCCCACAGCCACAACCTTATTAGTGTAACACTTTGCATGATAATAATAGCCTACAATTATCTAGATTATCAAATAATTAATTCTAGGGTTTCAAAGGCATGGCTACAATTTAGACATGGCATTTAACGGTGGTAGGACTAACTATATCACACGTCATTCTAAACATTTTATTTTATTTTCGAACTAACATTTCAGAACTAGCTCAATGCAAATAATACATTAACATAATTAAACATTATGGGATACAACATGATCAAAGGATTTGGGACTTGCCGTCAATCCGGATGATCTCTGCTAGCTCGAACGAAGAAACGCCTGGATCCTGAGCCTGCTCTTGAACTTCCTGGATCTCCGACACTAACGCAAACAATTAAAATAAATTAAATCCAGCTTGAGACTAATCAAGCGAGGAAAAATAATCTAATCAAAAAGAAATAAAATGCATAAACACTCCAAATGGATTTTTAGGAATTTATCTGGGATGAGTTTGTGGAAGTGGAGGCCAAAAATGGGTCCAGGATATTATTCTGAGCAAGATGGTGAAATTTGGGAATTTTTGGGATTTTCTGTGATTTTCTAGGATTTATTTGGATTTTCTGGGATTTTAGAAATTGGAAAAAGAGTTAGAAATTCGGGTGAACAGTGCGGGGGCCGGCCCAGCTACTGTGCGGCCCGGCACCGGGCGGCCCGGGCGGCCGAACGGCCGGACGGCCCACGAGCGCGCGCGCACCGCGCGGCAAACAGGCCGGGGAGGGTCGGCCCACGCTCGCGCGCCCGCACTGCCCGGATGGCTGGCGCGTGGCTCAGGCGGACGGCTGCGATGCGGAGGAGCGGGCGGTCGGGATGCGCTGCGGGGTGGATCGGACGGCAGGGAAGTGGCGAGGGTGGTCAGAGCGAGTGGGACGATCGGGCGGTCGCGAATGGGCACCCTTATGAAAATCGGACGGCCGATGGGGGTTGTCATCCAACAGCTCAAACGAGACGGCAACGGTTGGACGAAGGGCCGGGATGAAGCCACGTCACGGGGGGGGCTTCTTCTACCTCCCGCCGTGCGCACTCGACCGAAGGGGGCAGAGGCGGTGGGTCTCCACGCTCCGACGGCTACGGGGGTTCTCAAGGCAAGCGAAGGGCACCGGAGGGTAGAGTCAAGTGCCCTAGTTCCATCTTTGGCCTTGGGGAGGCGGGGGGAGTGGCTGACGGTGGCCGGCGGCGACAGGGGGAAGCTCGGGTCCATGGTGGCGCTAGGGTCCACCGGCGGGAAATCAGCCCGTTTGGTGGCGATTTCACGGATAAGGGAGTTCGGGATTTACAATGGTGGCGGTGGAATCGACCGAGGAGCTCTGAGGAAGGCTGGCCACGGAGAGGCGGCTTGGTCGGCGGTGATCACCGGCGATGGGACTCCACAGGGGCTCTCCTGGCCAGGGACGTCCACCAAAAGTGTCAGTGGACCGTGGAGGTTCTCGGGGACAGATGAATTGGTGAATGGAGAAGGGTAGAGAGAGATTGCCTTTTCGGGGCTTGCCGGCGCAGGGGAGGATGGCGGCGGGGCCCTGGGCGATGTGGCTCCGATTGGCAGCTCGGGGAGGTAGCTGGGCAGGGTGAGAAACGAATGAGAGCGTCGGGGAGGCTTGAGGGGCAAGGGAAGCAAGGGGGCAGGGGATGGGGCTTTTATGCCCCGGGCGGAGCGAGGGAATCCGAGGGAGGGGGAGAGCGGCAATGGTGCCGGCGATCAAGGGAGTGGACAGGGGAGTGGTTGGGGAGTCTTTCCGCGCGATGGGGCAGTGACCGGGTGGCAGAGTGAGTTAAGGCGGGGAGTGGCAGAGCGGGAGCAGGTGGCGGGGCGGCGTGGGCACGGCGAGGCTTGCGGGCGAAGGGAGGAGAAAGGGAACTGGCAGGTGGGCCGGAGCAGAGGCGGGCGACGCGGCGCGAGGGCGTCCACCCGTTTGGACAGGAGCTGTTGGGGCGATGTTGGCGCGGGGAGAAGCCAGGGCGCAGAGGCGGTGCCGTCGCAGGCGGGCGCGGCGCGCAGCGCGAGCGCGTGCGCGGGGAGAAGGCGGGGAGCAGAGGGAGACGCCAGCGGGGAGAAGGAGCGGAGAAGGCGGAAAGGAGGCGGGGCGCCAACGGGCTGGGGAGGGCGCAGGGGCGCGCGAGGGAGGGGAAAGCGGAGAAAGAGAGAGCGCCAGCGGAGGCAAACGGCGCCTGGCCGGAAGAAGAAAGTGGCGGCGGGGAAAACTTTCCCGAAAAGGAAAGTTTTCAGAAAATCAACCAAAATTCAGCAAAAATCAAATAAAATTCCAGTTTGAAATTTTGAGGCTTTTTCAACCTACCCCCCTTAAAAGAATCTCGACCCCGAGATTAACTTGGTCCAGGGAGTAAGTTGGGGAAATCTCGCTGCTAGTCTGACTCTCGTTCCCAAGTTGACTTTTCAGGTGTATGATTCTTCCATTGTACTCTGCAAAACCTGACGTTCTTGTTTCTGAGCTGCCTCTCTGTCGTTTCAAGTATTTGTAGTGGTTCTTCAGCATATGTGTAGTCATCTTGCAATTCGATATCTTACAATGGCACTTCATCTGTTGGCTGGCGTAGACACTCCCGAAGCTGGGATACGTGGAACACGTTTGTGAATTCTGGATAAGTTGGGCGGAAGCTGCACTTGATAAGCTACTTCCCCAACTCTTCCAATTATCTGAAACGGTCCCACATACCTTGGTGCTATTTTGCCTTTGACTTGAAATCTCTTGACTATTTTGAATGGGATGACTTTGGTGTAGATATAATCTCCAACTTCAAAACTCAAGTCTTTCCTGCGGTTATCCGCATAGTTCTTCTGTCGGTCTTGTGCCATCTTCAGTCTGTCTCTGACAATCCGAACATGTGCTTCTGCATCTTGAGCAATTTGGGGACCAATAAGTTGTCGTTCTCCTGCTTCTGTCCAATTCAGTGGAGTCCTGCATTTTCTACCATAGAGGGCTTCAAACGGGGCCATTTGGATACTGGCTTGGTAGCTGTTGTTATATGAGATCTGGGCAAATGGTAAACAGGTGTTCCATGTTGCTCCATACACTATCGCACAAGCTCTCAACATGTCTTCTAGAATCTGATTGGTTCTCTCTGTCTGTCCATCTGCCTGTGGGTGACATGCTGAGCTGAAATTCAGATCGGTGCCCATAGCTTCATGCAATTTTTCCCAAAACTTGAATGTAACCTGTGCTCCTCTATCTGACACAATCTTCTTCGGAACTCCATGCAGTGTCACAATTCTGGTCAAATATAACTCGGCGAGTTTATCCTTCCCATATGTTTGCTTGACTGGGAGGAAATGAGCCACCTTGGTCAATCTATCAACAATGACCCAGATAGCATCATATCCCTCACGAGTCTTGGAAAGTCCAGTGATGAAATCCATACCAATGCTATCCCATTTCCATTCGGGAATTGGCAAAGGCTGCAACAATTCCGACGGTTTTTGATGGTCTATCTTGATCTGTTGACAGACATCACACTTAGCTACATATTCTGCCACTTCTTTCTTCATCTGGTTCCACCAATATCTCTTCTTCAAATCTTGCTACATCTTTGTGCCTCCTGGATGAATTGAGAATTGAGAGGAATGGGCTTCAGTTAAGATCAACTCTCTCAACTCCTTCTTGTCGGGTACGCAATAGCGACCACGGAAGGTAAGGATCCCATGCTCGCCTACTGCATACTCTGACGAATCTCCCTGAATATCCTTTTTCAGTTTTTGAATCTCTATAACTTCATCTTGTGCTGCCTTAATCTTGATCTGTCAGTAGCGGTTGAATCTCTAATGCTGCTTCTTCATCCTGTTCTATGCTCACCAAATCCCGCTGTAGCATATCTTTTTGCAACTCTGGTGGGTATTCTGCAGTATTCGGTTTGCTTTGTTGAACTTTTCGACTGAGGGCGTCAGCAACCACATTGGCTTTGCCTGGGTGGTATTGGAGTTCAACATCACAGCCTTCAATCAATTCTAGTCATCTTCGTTGTTTCATGACTAACTCTGGTCGTGTGAATAGGTACTTCAAACTCTTATGATCTGAGAGTACCTCACAACGATTCCCTAGCAGGTAGTGCCGCCAAATTTTGAGTGCATACACCACAGCTGCTAGTTCCAAACCGAATGGGGTAGTTCTCTTCATGCGGTTTCAACTGTCTTGAAGCACAGGCAACAACTCTTCCGTCTTGCATAAGCACATATTCCAAACTCTGCTTTGAAGCATCACAATAGATTTGGAACTCTTTATCTGGGTTGGACAAAATCAATACTGACGTTGCTGTCAACTTAGGCTTCATCAGCTGAAAACTCTCTTCTCAAGCATCTGTCCATGTGAATGGCCTGTCTTTCTTCAGCAGTTGAGTGAGTGGACGAGAAATCTTCGAGAACCCTTCTATGAATTGGCGACAATAGCCCGCCAATCCAAGAAAGCTTCTCACTTCTGTCACTGTCTTGGGCTGCTTTCATTCCATAACTGCGACAATCTTTTCTGGATCAACCTTGACTCCATCTTCTGATATAATGTGACCCAAGAAAGTAACTTCTTTTAGCCAAAAACTGCATTTGTCAAACTTTGCATACAGTTGATGCTCTCTCAATCCTGTTAATACCACGTGCAAATGCTCCTTGTGCTCTTCTTCATTATTGGAATAAATCAGAATATCATCAATGAAAACAATCACAAATCGATCCAATTGGTCCATATGCACCAGGTTCATAAGTTTCATGAAATATGCTGGCGCATTGGTCAAACTAAAGGGTACGACCGTGAACTCAAACAATCCATATCTTGGTAATGAAAACTGTTTTCTCTCGATCTTGCTCTCGGATCTTGAGCTGATGGTAACCCGAGCGCAAATCAATATTGGAGAATACTTTGGCACCCTTAAGCTGATCAAACAGGTCATCAAATCCGAACATTGGATACTTGTTTTCGATGGTGACAGCATTCATTCCTCTGTAATCTACACACATTCTCAGCTCTTCATTCTTCACAAACAGAACTGAGGCCGACCAAGGTGAAACACTAGATCGGAAGAGTTCTTTGTCTCGCAATTCATCTAACTGTCTCTTGAGTTCTTCTAATTCATTGGCTGACATTCTGTACTGATGCTTGGTAATTGGTTTTGTACCTGAAATCAACTCTATGGCAAGTTCTACTTATCTGTCAGGGTCTGCCTGGTGATCCTTTCTAAAACACATCAGGGTATTCTCGCACTACTGGCGTTTGATCCGGTGTAACTGCTAGCATGTTGATCATGCGCTCTCTTGTATCCTTCAACACTTCTCGGTTTTTTTTTTAACCTTCAAGGGTTACCAATGATACTGTTTTGATCTCATAATCTACCTTGTCTTTGTTCTGAGCTAGCCAGTTCATACCAAAAATGGCATCTAACCCTTGCATATCTGGTTGCAACAAAACTGCTTTAACCTTCTCTGGATTGACTCGTACATGTACATCATCCTTGCGTGTGGTGATAGTTCCCACTTAGATGAATTATGTCATGCTAAGGTTGGGTAGGATTTGTTCTGCTGGAATTAACTCTATTACAACATAACCATCACATCCATTTCACTTTACACAAATGGTCTTCATACATCTTCATAATTTTGCCACAAGCCTTAGTTAAAGTAATTTACAGACAAACCATTAAGTTCTTCCAACCGGTTTACAAAAGGATAACCAAAAGTACATCATCTCATTTCTTGTTCTACATAGCTCATGTTTTCTTGACTATCTGCTGGTTTTGGGCTTGGAGTTTAGCTGCTTCTGATGACACACTCCTCCTGGGACACTGATGTTTGTAGTGTCCAATCTTCCCACAATGAAAACATGCATCCGTACTTCGTGGACAGCTGCTGGTAAAATGTTTGCCACCGCAGATGAAGCACTTGATGGCGAATGGTGAGGGAGTGGCCTGCTGCTGAGGCTGTCCAGACTGGGTCTTCGGTATCGTCACAAACTGACGGAAGGGTGGAGATCGAAATGAGGGAGATCCCATGGTCTTGTTTTGCTGAGTATTGTGTGAAGACTGAGACTTGTGCACTGACTTACATTTTCCGTCATCCTCCATTCTGGTCCTCTTAGGGTAAGATTCATTTTCTTCCATCGGTGGCTGGCGGGATGATGATTTCCGCCTCTTTGCTTGCTCTTTAGCTTCTTCTCCGGGTAAGAACTTCAGTGGGCATTTGTCACGATAATGCCCATCCTGTTCACAGTGAAGACAAGCTGTTGGTGATGGAGGCAAAGGCTTATTTCGTTTCATGCCTTTCACGTAACATGGTCTTTCTTCTATCTGTAGAGCTCGATCAACCAGGCTCAATAGGCTTGAATACTTCATGGCCTGAAGGCGTTGCTTTATATTAGGTTGTAGACCTTTCATAAAGTACTCCATCCTTTTAGCTTCAGTGTTAGTTTCTTCTGGAGCATACTGGGATAACTGATGAAAGTGTTGTAGATATGCTGTGATGGAGTTCTCTCCTTGTTGAAGGTTAAGAAAATCCTGATACTTCCTTGTGATAACTTCAGGAGGAATGAAGGCTTTACGAAATCTCTTCACAAAGTCTTCCCATGTAATATCTTTTTCCTTGGGGTGCATCCACTGGATAGCATTCCACCAAGTAATTGCGGGCTCAGGCAACTGATAGGTGGCAAAGAGAACCTTCTCCTTATTTGTACACTGGATAGTATTCATTCTTCTCTCAATATCTTGTAACCAGTCATCTGCATTCAGTGACCCTGTGGTTGAAGGGAATTTGGGGGGTTGAGTTTGCAGAAATGCTGTAAACTTTAATGCAGTTATGCTTGATGCTAACACTGACTCTTCGGGTGTCACCTTGACAAAGAACGGTGGTTGTAACTCTACTTGCTGCTCTGACATCTGGACTTGATCTGTGGCAGGTGCACCCTGCCCGTTGGTCTGACCATTCTGCTGTGTTGGGTCCATCTGCCAATTGGGGACTGGAGATCAGTTTTGCAGCGGCTTTTGGAGAATAAGAGGGGATAAGTAAGACTTTGAATTTCAAGGTAAGTATAGGACGAATAAGGTAAGAACGAGAGCGAAAAGGGACAGGAGAAAACTTTGAACACAGGGGATTTACTGATAATTAAGCAAACAACATACGAGGATAATGAACATAAATTTACAATATGCAAGTGGCACACAAACCTCTTAGGGTTCATGATTACACCTGCTTTACATTACAAAGGCACCACTACTACTCAGGGTCGGTCTAGTCTAGCGAACGACGGCTACTCCTCCAGCTGCCGAGAAACGAAAATTTTGAAGCTAGACAAGGAAAACAGTAAACATTTTGCCGAAGTAAAACTTAAGCAGGAGTAAACTAAGATAGATAAGGTAGCAACAAGAGAGGGAAAAGACAGCAATAGTACTTATATTTTTCGTAAACCATTTTTATGGCTTAAATTAAATTTTGCGATAAAATCGCTTCCTAGTTTGCCTTAGGTCTCAACCTACGGTCAAGAGCCTGCTCTGATACCACTTCTTGTAACGCCCCCGTTTCCAGGGGCGCGTACGGACACGGCATTCCGCAACTATTCACGCATGAACAGTTATGGAGTGTCGCGCAAGAGTATACCATTGCATGCATACAACAAAAGTCCAACATATATTTTACATAAGGATTAACATCCATTTTCGACAGCGGGGCGTGCAAGCCCAAAGTATACTTACATCACAAAAACTCCAGAAACCGCTTGAGCGCGGCCAAGACCTAAAGCCACGAGTCCTCGACGACGAAGCAATCTTCAGGGGCGACCTTGACGGAGAAACCTTCACCTTTGTCTTGATCCTCTAAAGAGTGGATTAAGCAAGCCGTGAGCCAAACAACCGGCTCAGCAAGCCCCAAAGGGACTCTAACTTACTACATGCATGGAACAACAAAGGAGGGGCATATATTTGGTTTATTAACTTTGAGTGGATGCAGTTTTATTTGCAAGCATTTTTATAAAATGGTCCCAAAACTACTTCTCAAGAACTCAGGGGTTTTCACGAAGAGTTCATTAACCAACTAATCAAGTTAAAGTATGTACAAAACTACTTAAGCTTCGCGGCTGGAATCACCCAAGTGACACAGCTCCAGTAGCCGGGAGCACGGCGTATCCGAATACCATTTATTTGACTCTGCAGAGTTTGCTCAGCTTTACCCACACGATCCCTTAACTCCCGCGACAGAGTTAAGAAAGCCAGGTCGTTTCACTGCTCAACTCTTTATATAAGCTCTACCCGGTAGAATTCACTCGGGTCTGGATCCCACACACACACACACGCACACCCACACAAGAGAAAAACAGTGTCCGCTTCGAGTGAACTTTACCGTTGTTAGGCACCCATAGCGCGGCTCACCTAACCTCACTGCTAAACCACCTGTAGAGTTTCAATCGAGTTGAGCAGCTACTAGACAAGTGTTGACAAGTCAACTCCTGTGGTTGAGCGATTACTGTGACATTTGCTCAGCGTAAGGGTTTCAGTCCTTATATTTTCACATGGTCCGCAACCTCGCCAGGCCCGCGACCCAACTAAGGTAAGCGGTGGGCGTAGACCGTCCCGCGGTTTCCCACTCACCCTTACCCTACTCCAAACCTAGGGTAAAAGATTGGCGAGGACCGCCTTGCGGTTTCCACTCCCCCTTACCCTACCTTGTGCACGCCGGCACTCCTCCGCTCTAAGATACGGTGTCCCATACCACCCTACCTTAGAGTCGGGTTTTTCAAATTCTATTGGCCCCACAGCCACAACCTTATTAGTGTAACACTTTGCATGATAATAATAGCCTACAATTATCTAGATTATCAGATAATTAATTCTAGGGTTTCAAAGGCATGGCTACAATTTAGACATGGCATTTAACGGTGGTAGGACTAACTATATCACACGTCATTCTAAACATTTTATTTTATTTTCGAACTAACATTTCAGAACTAGCTCAATGCAAATAATACATTAACATAATTAAACATTATGGGATACAACATGATCAAAGGATTTGGGACTTGCCGTCAATCCGGATGATCTCTGCTAGCTCGAACGAAGAAACGCCTGGATCCTGAGCCTGCTCTTGAACTTCCTGGATCTCCGACACTAACGCAAACAATTAAAATAAATTAAATCCAGCTTGAGACTAATCAAGCGAGGAAAAATAATCTAATCAAAAAGAAATAAAATGCATAAACACTCCAAATGGATTTTTAGGAATTTATCTGGGATGAGTTTGTGGAAGTGGAGGCCAAAAATGGGTCCAGGATATTATTCTGAGCAAGATGGTGAAATTTGGGAATTTTTGGGATTTTCTGTGATTTTCTAGGATTTATTTGGATTTTCTGGGATTTTAGAAATTGGAAAAAGAGTTAGAAATTCGGGTGAACAGTGCGGGGGCCGGCCCAGCTACTGTGCGGCCCGGCACCGGGCGGCCCGGGCGGCCGAACGGCCGGACGGCCCACGAGCGCGCGCGCACCGCGCGGCAAACAGGCCGGGGAGGGTCGGCCCACGCTCGCGCGCCCGCACTGCCCGGATGGCTGGCGCGTGGCTCAGGCGGACGGCTGCGATGCGGAGGAGCGGGCGGTCGGGATGCGCTGCGGGGTGGATCGGACGGCAGGGAAGTGGCGAGGGTGGTCAGAGCGAGTGGGACGATCGGGCGGTCGCGAATGGGCACCCTTATGAAAATCGGACGGCCGATGGGGGTTGTCATCCAACAGCTCAAACGAGACGGCAACGGTTGGACGAAGGGCCGGGATGAAGCCACGTCACGGGGGGGGGGGGGGGGGCTTCTTCTACCTCCCGCCGTGCGCACTCGACCGAAGGGGGCAGAGGCGGTGGGTCTCCACGCTCCGACGGCTACGGGGGTTCTCAAGGCAAGCGAAGGGCACCGGAGGGTAGAGTCAAGTGCCCTAGTTCCATCTTTGGCCTTGGGGAGGCGGGGGGAGTGGCTGACGGTGGCCGGCGGCGACAGGGGGAAGCTCGGGTCCATGGTGGCGCTAGGGTCCACCGGCGTGAAATCAGCCCGTTTGGTGGCGATTTCACGGATAAGGGAGTTCGGGATTTACAATGGTGGCGGTGGAATCGACCGAGGAGCTCTGAGGAAGGCTGGCCACGGAGAGGCGGCTTGGTCGGCGGTGATCACCGGCGATGGGACTCCACAGGGGCTCTCCTGGCCAGGGACGTCCACCAAAAGTGTCAGTGGACCGTGGAGGTTCTCGGGGACAGATGAATTGGTGAATGGAGAAGGGTAGAGAGAGATTGCCTTTTCGGGGCTTGCCGGCGCAGGGGAGGATGGCGGCGGGGCCCTGGGCGATGTGGCTCCGATTGGCAGCTCGGGGAGGTAGCTGGGCAGGGTGAGAAACGAATGAGAGCGTCGGGGAGGCTTGAGGGGCAAGGGAAGCAAGGGGGCAGGGGATGGGGCTTTTATGCCCCGGGCGGAGCGAGGGAATCCGAGGGAGGGGGAGAGCGGCAATGGTGCCGGCGATCAAGGGAGTGGACAGGGGAGTGGTTGGGGAGTCTTTCCGCGCGATGGGGCAGTGACCGGGTGGCAGAGTGAGTTAAGGCGGGGAGTGGCAGAGCGGGAGCAGGTGGCGGGGCGGCGTGGGCACGGCGAGGCTTGCGGGCGAAGGGAGGAGAAAGGGAACTGGCAGGTGGGCCGGAGCAGAGGCGGGCGACGCGGCGCGAGGGCGTCCACCCGTTTGGACAGGAGCTGTTGGGGCGATGTTGGCGCGGGGAGAAGCCAGGGCGCAGAGGCGGTGCCGTCGCAGGCGGGCGCGGCGCGCAGCGCGAGCGCGTGCGCGGGGAGAAGGCGGGGAGCAGAGGGAGACGCCAGCGGGGAGAAGGAGCGGAGAAGGCGGAAAGGAGGCGGGGCGCCAACGGGCTGGGGAGGGCGCAGGGGCGCGCGAGGGAGGGGAAAGCGGAGAAAGAGAGAGCGCCAGCGGAGGCAAACGGCGCCTGGCCGGAAGAAGAAAGTGGCGGCGGGGAAAACTTTCCCGAAAAGGAAAGTTTTCAGAAAATCAACCAAAATTCAGCAAAAATCAAATAAAATTCCAGTTTGAAATTTTGAGGCTTTTTCAACCTACCCCCCTTAAAAGAATCTCGACCCCGAGATTAACTTGGTCCAGGGAGTAAGTTGGGGAAATCTCGCTGCTAGTCTGACTCTCGTTCCCAAGTTGACTTTTCAGGTGTATGATTCTTCCATTGTACTCTGCAAAACCTGACGTTCTTGTTTCTGAGCTGCCTCTCTGTCGTTTCAAGTATTTGTAGTGGTTCTTCAGCATATGTGTAGTCATCTTGCAATTCGATATCTTACAATGGCACTTCATCTGTTGGCTGGCGTAGACACTCCCGAAGCTGGGATACGTGGAACACGTTTGTGAATTCTGGATAAGTTGGGCGGAAGCTGCACTTGATAAGCTACTTCCCCAACTCTTCCAATTATCTGAAACGGTCCCACATACCTTGGTGCTATTTTGCCTTTGACTTGAAATCTCTTGACTATTTTGAATGGGATGACTTTGGTGTAGATATAATCTCCAACTTCAAAACTCAAGTCTTTCCTGCGGTTATCCGCATAGTTCTTCTGTCGGTCTTGTGCCATCTTCAGTCTGTCTCTGACAATCCGAACATGTGCTTCTGCATCTTGAGCAATCTGGGGACCAATAAGTTGTCGTTCTCCTGCTTCTGTCCAATTCAGTGGAGTCCTGCATTTTCTACCATAGAGGGCTTCAAACGGGGCCATTTGGATACTGGCTTGGTAGCTGTTGTTATATGAGATCTGGGCAAATGGTAAACAGGTGTTCCATGTTGCTCCATACACTATCGCACAAGCTCTCAACATGTTGGGGCGAGGGCGTCCACCCGTTTGGACAGGAGCTGTTGGGGCGATGTTGGCGCGGGGAGAAGCCAGGGCGCAGAGGCGGTGCCGTCGCAGGCGGGCGCGGCGCGCAGCGCGAGCGCGTGCGCGGGGAGAAGGCGGGGAGCAGAGGGAGACGCCAGCGGGGAGAAGGAGCGGAGAAGGCGGAAAGGAGGCGGGGCGCCAACGGGCTGGGGAGGGCGCAGGGGCGCGCGAGGGAGGGGAAAGCGGAGAAAGAGAGAGCGCCAGCGGAGGCAAACGGCGCCTGGCCGGAAGAAGAAAGTGGCGGCGGGGAAAACTTTCCCGAAAAGAAAAGTTTTCAGAAAATCAACCAAAATTCAGCAAAAATCAAATAAAATTCCAGTTTGAAATTTTGAGGCTTTTTCACAGTCGGCGCCCGTCGTGCCCAGGCACGGGCCGCCGCCGAGCCATCCGGCTGACTGCGGATACACCCGGTACCTCAAGCTGTGTCTGGTTGATGCCATACACGTCTCCTACCTGGAGGCGCTCTCTCGGCTGCCCACGGCTGCCGCGCGCCGGCACATCCGCGGCGTTCTTGTGAGCGGCCACTGCTACGGCCCCATGGACCCCGTGTCCAACATTCTGCTCAACTCTATTTGGTACGACACCGTCTTCCCGCCGCCCGCAGCGCTCGCTGGCGGCGACAACTGTATTGTCCTTACTGAAGGAGGAGGAGGAGACGTTCTCGACAACCACTGCTTGCTCCGCATGGAGCGCCGCTCCCTCGCTGGCCTCGTCGCCTTCCTTGGCGCCACCGTGCTCCTTCCGGAGCACGAGGCCGTGGAGTACCTCTGCTACAAGCAGTGTAACCTCTCCGACATCGATGTACGGCGGACAGTTCACGCTGCACCGGGGACCCACCAGCACAACCCGTTCGTGGCGGCGGCCGAGGCCGCCAAGCACCCCCAGCACGCCGCTCTCGGGACGTTCCTAGCATCGCTTGCGCCGGAGAATCTGGACCGGTTGCGCTCCCTGCTGAACCCCCAAGGTCCAGACCGTTGTACCGTGCTCCCCGACGCCGCCGTCGAGCAAATCTACGACATGCTGCGCAGGGAACATCCCTCCACCTCGCCGATATCGCTGCCGGTGTCTGTCCCCGAGCCGCTGCGTCCGGAGGCCTCGAGGACCCTGGCACTGGCAGAGAAGAAGGAAGCCTTCAGGAATCAGCATCGCTTCTTTCAAGGCATGCTCCGTTACTTGCTACGCCAGTACGCCGCGTCGCATCCTGAGGTAAATGCGTGTTACATTAATCATTCGTGTGTATCCTCGTTGCCTTTGTGCTGATCGATCGATGCCTCCCTGCAGCAACCAAGGTACGATTTGAATATGATCTGCGGCGCGTCGGCAAGTGAAGGGTTCTTCGGTTGGTGCTACCACGTCAACTTCCTGGCCAGCGCCGCCGTCCCGGACGACGAGTCCCCTCGTCGGCGGACGCTCTTCTTCGCGGAATTATCTTTACAACGCCAGCAACACGGCCACAAACCGGGCTTCCGCCGCAACGAGTCGGAACCGGCGTTCTGCTGCCCCGTGGCGCTCTCTGCCGATCTTGGTAAGCCCTCTCCTCTGCAGCATGCATGCATGCGCCGATCGATCTTTTGGTTTGGTTTGGTCATTCCGCGTAACATGAGTGCGTGCGTGCGTGCGTGCAGGCCGTTGCTTCACGTGCGAGGGCAAATCGAGCAGGATTCTGCACCCGGCCACCGTGAAGTACCGGTCGAACCACGGCAAGGATACCAAGAGCTCGACGCACCCATTCGGAAACCGGAACAGTCGTGCGGATGGGCACGAAGCCCCCGCGGATCGCCTGCCGCTGCCCGAGCCGGACTTCGATCCCTCTACTTTGAGCACGCTCGCGCCAAGCTTTTGATATGCCCTCCAAAAGAGGATGACGAGCGCCGGCCGGGTGTGCATTCAATTGTCGGTACGACTACTACTGGGATTTCACTAGTGCCAGGATTGAAGAAGAAGAAGAAGAAGAAGAAGAAGAAGAAGGTGAATCATTTCGGTTCGGCGTCGATGGGAAACAAATCACGTGCGCTGTCCGTTAGCTGCATAACGCGATCGGAGCCATCTGATGCCACGCAAATGGGTGAAGAGGGCGTTGTCTAATTTATGTTGCCTATGCAAATGTTAAGAGTTCAAATTTATCATAATTTTATCTTTTTGGTATTTTTAACGTAGAATAAATTTGAATTTGAAATTTTATACATATATGGAGTAAACTATGAAGTATATCTAGAATTGTTTTTGGAATTTTCCATGACTTTATTAATTTGAGTACACGGTAAATACACCGTAAAGATGAGTGCATAGCAGTTTTTGCCGTCTAACATAGAAGGTCTTATAGTTTAGGATTGAAATTAGATTAACATGGTAGTTCAAGTTGTAAATTACACTTTTTCCGAGCAAAAAACAATTATCTTTATTTAGCGGTTGATTATTTTTAGGCAATGCTTTTTTTATTTGTAGAGTTTACCTAGGTTTACTTTATTTAAGTTAGATTTTTTGCCTTTGTATTTTGTAGTGGTACACTAACCTTTTTTTTTGCCTAGGTTACAATAATTCTTTGTCTACATGTGAGGAGTGGGTTATACGTAGGAAGTGATGGGAGTGATAAGAAAGATATCAACTGTTGGATTCCTATCCAAGGGATGAAAAAGTGACTGAGAATTAAGGAAAAAGACAAACACCTAGGTATAAAAAACAAATGGAACTACAAATTACAATAAAGTTATACTAAAATTAGTTACGTATTCGTGCGTTGCAACGAAACTCATTGAATATATAGAGAATCGTGCTATAGAAGCAAGTTGCTCTGATCGGTTGTAAAGTGGAGAATGGTGAGAAATTGAGAGAATAGAGCGGTTAGAGGAGAATAGACGTACAACCACAAACTCGTTCTTTTATAATAGTAATGATTATACATTACATAGCAATGTAATTTTAGATTTAGTACTATGTAACTTTAGATGACAGGGAGATAAAAAAACTTAGACGACCAAGAATTGCAAAACTGATTCTTTTAACCATCTGAGATGATATAATGGATCTCTCTATGTATCTATCATCTATCTACGGGCATGTTATTTAAGTTAAAAGCTGACGGCTTTTGGTTTTTGCTACAGTACCTAACTTTTAAAGTGGAGTATTTTCTCAAAATGGGGTCTACAAGTTAAATGATCTACACGTTAAAAGCCCCACATTTGTACCAACCAAAATCGCAAGTAAGTATCTGTCTCTCTGTAATCTCTATCGTAAACAGTTAAAATTTAAAAATTTTAGCTAAAAATTATAAACCACAACCGAAAAGAACAGGCCCATAAGCACCCCATCTCTCAAGTCCAAAAAAACGGGTCGCGCCGTGCAAAGAAGGGCCGCGACGCGAGACAAACAGCCAAACCAGCTTTCCATGCAAAGTTTCAAACACAAGATGATCTTCTTCTTCTAAAGCCTTGTACGGAGCCGCCGTACGTTGCAGCCGCTACCCCCGTTCCACAAGAGTACAAACCCCATCGCACCCGGACGGAGACACGAGTCCACCACTTGGTTTCACTTCACGCTTTACATCGAACCGGCCAACCCGGGGAATTTAACTTTTTATCACCCTTATCGTTGCCACCTATCCAAATGTCATCCTTATCATTGCATTCAACAATTTGCCACTCTTAACATGTGCTTGACTAATTTTTTGCCACTTTCGAGCCCACGAAACGCCATGTCAGCGCTCCCCGCCCCGCTGGCCTGCCATGTCAGCGCCTCCCCGCCCCGCTCACCGGCGCCGCCGCCTGCGCCGCCGCGCGCGCCTCCCCGCTTGCCGGCGCCGCCGCCTCCGTCCCCGCGCCTCCCCGCCCCGCTCGCCAGCGCCGCCGCGCGCGCCTCCCCCCGCCGCCTCCGTCCCCACGCTTCCCCGCTCGCCGGCTCCGCCTCCGTCCCCGCGCCGGCGCCGGCGGAGGCGGAGGCGGCGCCGGCGCGCGGGGAGGCGCGGGGACGGAGGCGGAGGCGGCGCCGGCGCGCGGGGAGGCGCGGGGACGGAGGCGGAGGCGGCGCCGGCGCGCGGGGAGGCGCGGGGACGGAGGCGGAGCCGGCGAGCGGGGAAGCGCGGGGAGGCGCGGGGACGGAGGCGGCGGGGGGAGGCGCGCGCGGCGGCGCCGACGAGCGGGGCGGGGAGGCGCGGGGACGGAGGCGGCGGCGCCGGCGAGCGGGGAGGCGCGCGCGGCGGCGCAGGCGGCGGCGCCGGCGAGCGGGGCGGGGAGGCGCTGACATGGCGGGCCAGCGGGGCGGGGAGCGCTGACATGGCGCTTCGTGGGCTCGAAAGTGGCAAAAAATTAGTCAAGCACATGTTAAGAGTGGCAAATTGTTGAATGCAACGATAAGGATGGCATTTGGATAGGTGGCAACGATAAGGGTGGCAAAAAGTTAAATTCCCCGGGAAGCGCGGGGAGGCGCGGGGACGGAGGCGGCGGCGCCGGCGAGCGGGGAGGCGCGCGCGGCGGCGCAGGCGGCGGCGCCGGCGAGCGGGGCGGGGAGGCGCTGACATGGCGGGCCAGCGGGGCGGGGAGCGCTGACATGGCGCTTCGTGGGCTCGAAAGTGGCAAAAAATTAGTCAAGCACATGTTAAAAGTGGTAAATTGTTGAATGCAACGATAAGGATGGCATTTGGATAGGTGGCAACGATAAGGGTGGCAAAAAGTTAAATTCCCCGGCCAACCCACCTCCGCTTTGCTCTGCTCCCGAGTCTGATGGCGTCCGCGTCTCCGCGGCTGCCGTCCTGGGTCATCCTGAGCAGCATCCTAGACGTGGCCGCCGCCGCCGAGCTCAGGGACGTCGACCTCTCCGTCGCGCTGGCCGCGCCCCCGCGGGTCACCCTGCTCACCGTCCCCCCGCGCGTCTCCCCCGGCCCGGGCGACGCCCTCTACGGCCGGCCCCCCTGCGTCCTCGTCGCCGACCCCTCCGGCCTTCTCCTCGTCCAGACCCCTCCGCCCCGCTCCCCCAACTCCTCCGCGAGGCCACGCGCCGCCGGGCTCACGGTCCGCGTCGCCCAAGCAGCCATACCGGGGTACTATGTCTGCGACGTCGCCTCCGCAACTGCCTTCCGCCTCCCCAACCCCAAGCCACCCGCCATCTTCTCCGCGGGCAACCTCGGCCTCGTCGCCGCTCCGGGAGGCAGCGGGCGGTACATGGTTGCAGAGCTCCAGTACGTGATCGGCGACGAGCAGGCTACGCTCCTCTGCTTCTCGTCGGAGTCCGGCGAATGGATCAAGAGGAAGATCCCCGGCTACCCTCCGCCTCTGCGGCGTTGGATCTGGGGCAGCGACGGCGTCATCTCCCACGACGGCAAGCTCTGGTGGGTGGACCTCGCCGGCGCCCTCGTCTCCTGTGACCCTTTCGCGGACGAGCCGGAGCTGGCCCTCGTCCCGCTCCCGCGGGGCGACGTGCTGCCCGGCAAGGTGTGCTGCCACTGCACCGGGAAAGAGCTCAGCACCCGCCGCCTCGTGCAGGTGACCGATGGCAAGTTCCGGTGCGTGGAGATGAGCTGCGCGCACCCTGATAACGCCGCCGACGCCGCAACTACGGTAAGCGTCTGGACGCTGGTCGACCAGGAGGCCAAGAAGGCGTGGACGCGCGAGTACCAGGCGTGTTTCGCTGACATCTGGTCTGACGCCAGCTACGTGGCGACCGGGCTGAGGGCGAGCACCCCCGCGATCGCGCTCGTCCACCCCAGGAGCCCGCGCGTGGTCTACTTCTTCATGGACGAGCGCCTCTTCGCCGTCGATCTCCGCGAGAAGGTGGTCGTGGAGTGCGCCGACTACGCGCCGCCGGGAGGCATGGTCTGCGCCGGCTTCGTGCTTCCGTGGGAGCTCCCGCCCGCGCTCTCCGCAGGTAATTGAACACAAATCGCATGCATATGTTACTGTCGAGTGTCGAGTACGTCCCGGCCGGCTCCTCTCGATCGATCGGTACTATCAACTGTTCGATACCGCAGATTTTGGATGGCATTTCTTGAGAAACTTCTCCAGTAATATTTGTTGCTCTGCTTTTTTTTTAGATAATGGATAGAAATCCGGCCTCTATATCCACACGTGGATATACGCAGCCAAAGTTTACAGGAGCCCTTAGACTCAATTACACAAAACCTCAAAACTGAGGTACGCTAAAACAAAGAGCAAAAAGACTAAGAAAGCTAGAAAGACTGAAATTCTAACTTCTATGTCCTTGCTTCAAACTTGCTTTGACCTTGTGCACTGGCAATCCTTCGCAACCAAGTTTACTTAGAAACTCTTGATGTCAGGCCTCAAAATTTGATCTTGTGCAGTAGCAAACCTTCGCATCCTCGTTTACTTAGAAACTAAGATATCCAAACGAAGCCACCAAAGTGGGAACCACGTGTGGAACTGTAAAGACAACGCCTTCAGGAAGGAACACGACGTAGCCACGCCGCCGCTGCCCGTCCAACATGGACAGGGATTTCTCCAGCAAGATCCACATCGAGAGAGGAGGGGTGCATCGACAGACAGACGCCTCCAAGGAGTAATACGGCTCCCAAAGGTATCGTCATTGTCAGCCCAACAGCAAGACAAAGGCTTTCGCCTGGCACCCAACCCACTCCCAACAACAGCACGCCAACTACTAGCACAATCCAGCGTTAATGGCTGCATCACGACCACGGACACCACCGCACAAACCCATACACCGACGACCGTGCTCGGCGACACCTGGCACTAGGCCGAAGTCGCCGGCTACCAGACCGGTGGAGATCTCATCCATGAAAAGTGCCTTTGCTGGCCCGACAAGCATCTCACCGGTTGTGACACGCTTCTTTTGCCCTCCTGAGATACCTCTGATCATAGCATCTCCAACCATTGTGTCTGCACAGATTTCCAGACCTCCAGACCCAGGATTTTGAGGATGTAATCTGTGACCACAGTCTCCTGGCCTTCCACAGAGATGGCCTTCATGTAAACATCAATATCAGGATCTGGTTTAATGCCGGCTTCTTTCTCCCTTCTTGAGAGTTCAGTAAGCATGTCGTATCGAGTTTCGACTCCTTGACATCTTGCAGAGAAGGCCAGTGTTTCCCTCACTGTCATTTCGCCAATGTGAAGATCGTGCTGCCCGATGTATGCCGATGTCCTCTGAGGAACAAACTCATCCATGTCATGCCCATTGAAAGACACTCTCCCTGACACCTCCGCCCCCGCACTGGCACGGGAGGTCCCTGCTGTGCCCTCCACCGACGAGCTGCTGACCGCGACGTCGCCCACGGGGCGCCGACACCGAAGCCGTCCGTTCGGGAGCCCGCCGCGGCGCCGCAAATCCGGGCCGAGAGACGCCAGATCCGGCCACCAGGCCGCCGGATCCACCGCGGGCGAGGGGAGTTCGGCCACCGGCGACCGGCGGCGCGCACCGGCGACCGGCGGCGCGCACCGGCGACCGGCGGCGCGCACCGGCGACGGCGAGGAGCCAGATCCGGGTGGGGGAAGCGGGAAGGGGGGAGAGAAGCCCGCACTCGGAGATCTTGCCCTCTGCCAACATGGGGAGAGGGACCCGAGAGGAGGAAATCCCCGCCGCCGCCCTCCTTGCGACCACCGGTGTTCGGTGGCGCGCTCCGGCGACGGCGAGGAGGCGGAGTCCGCGAGGGGGAGGCTGGGTAATGTATATGTCTTCCAAAGTGAGACCAACCATTTGTTGCTCTGCTAGCCCTTTGCGCATGTCAATTACAATGTTTACGTAGATTCAATGTGAGGCGTACTAGTAGCATAGTGCCTGGTACATGCATATATGTGCAGTATAATACGATGTGAATTGTTTGCTGTTACTATTTGTCTTTCATGCGTGGTGTGTGGTGTGATGATCTTATAATAAGCTTGATTAACTGCAGGAGTACGTGTCGTTGGTTTGAAGGTGATACACACACACACATATACATATACACATATACATATACATATACATATTGTTATACACATCTGCATGGTAAATTAATTTATCTTTAGAAATATTTGATTGCTCACTGTACTGCTCTGTGAATCTAAGACGACTGCCCATGAGCTCTCACTTGGGATTCTTTTTGTTTTTCTGATAAATGCAAACTCTGAATTAGGATGCTTGTCGAATGTAGGTACAGTTGTTTTCCTTGGATTGCTTAATATTCCATCTAGGTACCTCACTTATCAGCCAAAAGGATTTTCCTGTTTCCAAACTACCTAAACGAAAGACATTCTTTTTAATATCTAAAACATAAATCTGATTAGCTGCCTTTGTCTATAAACACCAATGCCAAACATACATGAAAAGCATATCAACTATCTTGATCAAAATGCATTGTGGCATGTTTGGACTAATACGAACGTTGCACGACTTGAAGGTTTGCCTGATGACACTGACAATGGCCGTGTGAGTGAAGAGTCCTCTGCACCACCAGCAACTGCGCCTGCTATGTCCGAGGTGAGCATAACAAAGCTCTTGCTCATGGATTCCCCGACATAATTTATCTCCCTGTAGCACTCATGTTACAGTGGATTCCTCTTGTATAACTTTTCCTTGGTCCAGGTTGAGGAAGAGATGAGTCGATTCGAGTTACTGAGTTAGAGGATGCATAGGAAGTGGCGATGCGTCACCACGAGTCATTCACGGGCTGGGCGGGCTGGCTGTCTGGCTACAGTGCTGACCAATTTTTTGTGAGCTGAACCTCCTTGCATGTGGTATCTGTCAAAAATGGGGAAATTCTGCCACTTGCATGCGTGCCATGAGTACTTTAGTCTTTAGCTACGGTTCAGTGGTTTCTTACTTTCTGGTGGATAACTTGAGCATGAGATCTAACTCCTCTATTTATTATGCTTAATCATGGTAGAATGGTACGTGTTTCGCATTCCAATGACAAGTTACTAATCATAGAAGTGTGGTTATCTGCTGCAGGTTTGCCTGTTCTTTGCTCTGTGTTGCAGGTTTGCTCTGTAGAAGAAAAACAAGATTTCAGAGATGTGTTTGAGTTTGCTCAGATCACAGGCTGTACGCCCGACAGCTGATTTTATTACTTGATGCGATTGCCGGATATACAACAGTTGTCCGGCACACGGGGAATTACAGATTGCATACTACCGGCAGAGCCGGATTACACGGCCGTAATCACGGCAACTAAACACGGAAAGAAACTGACCAAGTGCAGATTATACAGCTGTAGATACAGCAGCTATACAGAAGGAAAACTATTTGCAGAAATCAAGACTTTATATATTTCAACATCCTCTTTCAATCTCAACCATTGCCAAGATTGAGATTGTGTTTCTGATGTGCACATGACCGAACGGCAAGAGGCTTTGTGAAGGTGTCTGCGAGTTGATCTTGAGAAGGAATAAATCGAATCTCCAACAACTTTAATGCTACTTTTTTTCCAACAAAATGGAAGTCTATCTCAATGTGTTTAGTTCGAGCATAAAACACAGGATTAGACTCGGTGGTCGAGGCTGATAAATACCAAGTTCTCGAAGAAGCGATTGCTGTAGCATTGGCTAATGACTTGTATTTGGTTTCCGTGCTTGACCGAGAGACAATTTTTTGTTTGTGAGAGCTCCATGCAATCAAGTTAGAGCCAAAAAAAATACCACATATGACCCGGTTGATTGGTCATCATCTGGACACCCTGCCCGGTCTGCATTAGAAAAATCACTGACAAGAGTGGATGGTGATTTCTGAATGCAGAGTCCTGTAGCCAAAGTGAGCTTGAGATAGCGAAGAATTCGCTTGACTGCCATCCAGTGAGAGCTTGTAGGTGCCGAAAGAAACTGACGGGCATTGTTAACCGGAAAATATATATCAGGCCTATGAGAGTAAGATACTATAGTGCACCAACTATGCTACAGTACTTTGAACCATCTTCAGCCGAGAGCTACTCTCTATCTGTACGTGATAGTCGTTCGGTAGCAGATATTAGAGTTGACGCTCTTTTACAATGTTGCATGCCGGCTCGTGACAGTAGCTCACCCACATATTTGCATTGGGTCAAGATAATACCATTCTGTCCTTTAAGAACTTCAATGCCCAAGAAAAAATGCAAGTCACCAAGGTCTTTGACCGCAAAATCCGCTTGCAACTGCTTTAGCAAAAGCTCAATCGCACCATTTGAGGAGCTTGTAACTATTATATCATCAACATATATGAGCATATAAATAGTTATATCTCTGTTGTTGTAGGTGAACAACGACACATCAGTCTTGGATGGTACAAGACCCAATTCTTGAAGTTGGAGCTAAGTCTGGAATACCACGCTCGCAGTGCTTGGTTAAGCCCATATAGAGCCTTATCAAGCCAGCAAACATAATGAGGATATTGCTTATATTTATACCCATGCACTTGGCTCATATATACTTCCTCCTCGAGAAGCCCATGTAGAAAAACATTTTGTATGTCCAATTGCCAAAGACTCCATGCTCTTGAGATTGAAATAGACATGACTAGGCGAATTGTAGTAGGTTTCACAACTAGATTAAATGTGGCATCATAATCAAGACAATATCATTGCTTGTACCCTTTGGCTACCAATCACGCTTTTAATATGTCTATGGTGCCATCGGCAATCTCATTAACTTTATACACCCATTGGCAATCAATTATATTGATGCCTTCTTTGGAGCAACCAATCGCTATGCCTCATTTTTTAGTATAGCACCAAAATCATCATTAATAGCCTACCTCCACTGTGGATATTGATCCACTTTAGCATAGTTATTCGGCTCCTTGTGATCCTCCTGGCTAGCACACATCAATAACGCACGCACGGAGACTGGTGGAGCGTGGCACTGTACCATTAGTAAACTGGCAAGGTTGACGAGTGTTGTCCTAAAGATGAGTTGTCATCAGATGATGTAACGTTGGCTGATCAGACGGCCCAGCAGAATCAGAGCCCCCCAACGTCCCTCCTGCAGCGTCATGGCTAATGACAATATTATCTACGCAGAGTACTGTAGCGGCCGGTACATCACCAGAAAGTGGCATGCATGTTACCTGGAAGCATAACGCAACAGGAAGTCCTGCGAGAACTAGATTAGTAGGCATAGGCAATATATGAGCATTGTCATGTTGGTTATTGACATGTGATGAACTAAGTGTGGATGACAAAATAGGGAAGAGAAGAAGAAGATCTAAAGGTGTAGTTGGATATTTATCATCAAGAGCAAAGGAAAAAAAACTTCCTCATCAAAAACAACGTCACAGGAGACATACACTCGGCTGGTGGTAGGATGTAGGCACTTATAACCTTTGTGAAGTGCACTATACCTAGAAAAATACATTGTTGCGAACAAAAGGCGAGTTTATGAGAATTATAAGATCTGAGATGCAGCCAACAGACATAGCCAAAAGTTAGAAGAAATGTGTAATCTGGCTTGGTCCCAAGCAAACGTTCCAAAGGAGTTTCAAAATCAGTGACACAGCTTGGAAGACGATTAATAAGAAAACAAGCCGTTGAAAAAGCATTGTCGCAAA
The DNA here is from genome assembly GCA_017311315.1 of Dendrocalamus latiflorus. Classification (NCBI taxonomy): domain Eukaryota; kingdom Viridiplantae; phylum Streptophyta; class Magnoliopsida; order Poales; family Poaceae; genus Dendrocalamus; species Dendrocalamus latiflorus. The sequence goes on from CM029631.1 coordinate 11,642,809, forward strand.
AACGAAGAGGGATGCAAGCATGAGTTACAAGTGCAAGTTCAGTTTCCACAATATGCCTATGCTTGTGTTCTGCTATTCCATTCTATTGATGCGTGTGTGAGCAAGAGACACGATGAACAATGCCAAGTTGATTGAAGAAGGAATTAAGCTTTTGATATTCCCCTCTCTAATCAAATTGAACATCGATTTTCTTGTCTAGTGTACATTCAACATAAGATTGAAACTGGAGAAAAACCTTAAACACATCTGCCTTACTTTTCAACAAATAAAGCCATGTAAATTTACTGAAATTATCGATGAAGCTGACAAAGTATTTAAAACCGCCAACAGGTGTTCTAGCAGGACCCCATACATCAAAACACACAAGTTTAAGAGGAGCACTAGACATGTTTGATAGAAAGAATGGCAACTGATGAGTCTTTGCCTACATACAGACATCACAAACACGGTTGTCATGTTGGGATGAGCATGACAATTTATTTGACTCTATAACTTGCTAGACCATGGAGAATGATGGATGACTAAGCCTAAAATGCCAAACCTCAGAGGAAGGTTTGACAACACTGAGAACTCTCCTAACTGTCGAACTAAGGGAAGGAGGGAATTGATATAGACCCCCCCTTACACTGTCCTTTAAGCAAAATGTCCCTCGTGGCCAGACCCTTGATGAAAAATAAATCAGGGTGAAACTAAAAAAAAACTTGATTATGAGGCTAGTTTTTGAACAGATAGAAGGCTTTTATATGATTATGGAACATGCAAGACATTCTTGAGTTATAGGGATTTAGTAGAATGCGTAAGAATCTGTGAATGACCGATATGAGGAATACCCATACCTAAACTGCTTGCTATATATATCTGATCGTTGTTGTTGTAGCGTTCCTTGGTGCTTAGCTTGTCGAGTTCAGCTGTAAAATGGTCGGTTGCTCCTGTATATATCTAGATACCAATTGGTATTGACAGAGTAGGATTTCATTGCCGCTGTAGCCAATCGTTCATCCTAATAGGCATGGTCGAAGCGGAAGTAGCAGCGTAGCGCAGTGTGCCCTACCTTGCCACATACTTGACAAATTGGACAACCCTCATTGCCGCGAGAGACACGGCCATCATTGTTGCGAGGCATACTGTGGAAGGCGCCACGACTGGGTTGACCTCCTCCTTGGCCGCCGTGTTCGATGATGTTCCTGAACTGATGATTCCCGTTCCAATTCTTGCCCTTGTTCTACTAGTTTCCATTCCAATTTCCACGGTTCTTGCCTCTTTGAATGTTGCCACTGCGAGATGTGACATTGCTAGAGGATCCACCAAGTGAAATCGACTCATCTTATGACGCTAAACAAATTTCATAGCTCAGGAGGTGAGCATACAAATTGTTCAATGTCATATAATCAGTCCTGGTTTGTTACAGACGTGACGAGCAAATTGTAGTCCGTGTCGAGCCCCGTCAAGATGTAGCTGATGATTTCTTCATCACGAAGCAGCTGCCCGGCAGTGGCCAGTGTGTCGGTGAGCTGCTTTTTCTTGTTGAAGTAAGAGGACGCTGAGGAGTCTCCTTTCTTCATGTTGGTCAGTTGAAGACGAATCTGCATCACGTTCGCTCGAAATTCCGAAGAGAACATGCGTTCTAGGGCACTCCATACACCCTTGTAGTGGTGACAAGAACCACCTGAGCGAGTACTTCCTCGGTTAATGACCTGAGAAGACCACTAAGGATCTGTTGATCCTATCGCACCCACGTCTGGTACTCTAGATTGACAACTTGTGTCACTTCGGTGCCGATGACATATGCGATCATCGCATTTGGTGTCGGCTTCGTTCCATCGACATAGCCAAGCAAGTCCTAGCCCCTAAGAACGGTTGTGACTTGTGCTTTCCACAGGAGATAGTTGGTGCCGATTAGTCGGATAGTCACCGAGGTGCCGAAGGATGGAGCAGCATGACCAGCAGCAAAACAGCCCCAAGAGACATATCATGAGAGATGCTTGAGAGCTCCTCTACCATGAAGAAAAACAAGATTTCAGAGATGTAACACCCCGACCCTCCACAGGGTCCAAGATGCTACCACACACCCTTACCAATTCAAAAGTGTTGCTAATTCAACTTTTAGCAGCACATTCCTTGATCTTTTTATAACATTACCCACAGGGATCAAACTACAAATAACTGTAATATAATTGCAAAGACAACTAGCTTCGTATTTCACAAATCATAACATAAACAAGTTTAGGGTTCCACTGCTAGCAAGCTAAACCCTAGATTCAACATAAAAGGTCTGTATACAGCTAAACTGTTATTTTACAAGTGTAGTGCCAAAAGGTCTATCCCCATTCCATGCATGTCGTCATCCTTCACCTAAAAACAACGACAAAGCAAGGGTGAGTCCGGAGACTCAGCAAGCACACGATAAAACAATAACATCACTTTAGCAATTTCAACCAACTTCATGAACTGTAAGCTGTAATTCCACTCTATGACTGTAAACTGTAAGCTAAGTCTGTAACTGTATACTGTAAATCAATTCTATGTCTGTAAACTGTAATTCAACCCTATGTCTGTAAACTGTAAATCAATTCTGTAACTGTAAACTGTAAATCACAACTGTAACTGTAAACTGTAAATCACAACTGTAACTGTAAACTGTAAATCACAACTGTTTGTAACTGTATCACTTTCTGTCACTGTAATGCAATGCAATCTCATGCAGTGCATCTGTATGCTCTGTAACTGTAGCGTATACCGGTATAGCGGAGCGTCCACCCGTCGATGGACCACTCATTTGCCTACCTCTGTAGGTCTTATTCCAGAGCACTCCGGACTAGTCATATGACTTTCTCACCGACCTGACTCTTATTCAAGAGCTCTCCGGACTAGTCATGACTTTCTCACCGACCTGGCTCTTATGCATGTTGCAAGATGCAATATGCCTCAAATGTGAATGTCTAATCATAAATGTTATTCATCAAACTATGATTAGCACATAATCACAGACATCATCTCATAAATACTGTAAATCATGGCATGGAATCACGAATAACATTCATCACAATTTACCGTCTACCATGCACTTGCCTGTTAACCTGGCGGACAGTGCGTGGACGGCACCAAACTCGAACCGCCACCTGAACAAGCATTAATCATCTCAATCATCACTCATGCAATACATTCAATTACGAGTAAATACATCGCTTTAACGTCCAATCCGACATAATCAAATCCTGTACCACCGGACAACTTCCCGTTGTCCCAGTGCTTAACCAAATCTGTAAAATCAGCGATTTCACTATTTATACTCGCCAATCGAACTCTATACGCTTAATCTCACTTTAATCGACTACACTGTTTAATCTCAATTTGTTCTCTCCTCCCATCTCTGTCACGGTTCGATCAAATTAATAGTGGCAGTACCGATTGTACCGACCGGGCATTTATATTAATAGCGATAATTAAATAGTCACATGCATCGACTCTAATTATCGGTATACTATTTACGCCCGACTCGGAAAATACACAGGGATAAAGGTTTTCAAGGCGTTACCCTAGTCCCGAACGATCGGATCGGGACAGCCTTCTGTTTCTCAGTCGGATCGGGCAGATCTGACGGCGGGTCTAACTTCCCCTCTTTTTTTCTCCTCTCTTTCTTTTCTTTTCTTTCTTCATTTTTTTCGGCCGGCCAGCTCTCCTGGCCCTTTTTTTCACGCCGACAGCCTCCCTCCTCCTCTAATCCCCTTCCACGGCCAGCTCCTTCTCTTCACTCCCTCACTCCCACTCCCGCGCCTCCTCTTCTTCCTCCCAACCGGCCGACGCGCCCTCTCTCCTCTCCCCCACCGAATCCCGGCCCTCCCCCTTGCCCCCTTGCTCGGCGCGCGGTCGATGGAGTCGGGGAGCGGCGACGGCGACGGCTAGAGGGGTGACGGCGAGGCACGGCGGCGCGCGCAAGTGGCCGGCGACGGCGAGGCGCGCGGCAGCGGCGGCGCACGGGCGGCAGCGACGCGCGGCGCGGGCGCGAGCGGCAGCGAGCAGGAGCAGGAGCGGCGAGGTGCGGCCAACGGAGCGGCTGCGCCAACGGGCTAGCGGCCTGGCGGCGGTGGCGCACCGGCGACGCAGGACGGAGGGCGGCGAGAACCGGCGGCACCAGCGGCAGCACGCGCGAGGGGAGCAGCAACAGGTGAGCACGGGAGGAGAAGGCAAAATGGATTTTTGCCTCTCCCTCTGTTTTATACCTTTTTTCACGCTGCGCTGGCTTCTAGAGCATCGTCGCGCTGGCGACTACTGTAGCCGCGGGCAAGCAAATTAGGGTTTGCTTCTTCCTCTCTCTCTCTCTCTCTCTCTCTCGAGTATTACAAGAGATGTGTTTCAAGGGCCTGCTCTTTTTTGCTGGGGCTTATAGGTTTTGACTGTGGCTTGTAGCTTTTAGGCTGTTCGTGCGAGAGATTACAGAGTAACAGAAACTTACGTATTGTTTTTGCTAATATAAATAAAGTCGGTACAGTATATACTATAACTAACTACTATACCTCATCTTAAAAAGATATTTCATTTAAAAATTAATTACTATAGAAAAGCTAAAAGCAAAAGCTAAAAACTGAAAAAGTACATGAACTGAGTTTGCTCAGATCACAGGCTGTAAGCCCGAGAGCTGATTTTATTGCATGATGCGATCGCCGGATATACAACAGTTGTCCGGCACACCGGGACTTACAGATTGCATACTACCGGCAGAGCCGGATTACATGGCCGTGATCACGGCAACTAAACACAGAAAAAAAAACTAACCATGTGGCATGTGCAGATTATACAGCTGTAAATACAGCAGCTATACAGAAGGAAACCTATCTGCAGAAATCAAGACTTGATATATATTTCAACATTACTCACTTAATCCCTTTTCCACCCCGATTCGTTTAAGTCAAGTGCAAACGGGCAGGCACGACAACCAATAAATTGAACTCGCAACAAAGACAATGCATGCCAGTATATATTACACAACATTTTTTATCGGCTAGTAGTATATTATACAACATACAGACACGTATATAGACGCTGTAGTTGGCGCTACGTACATGCATGTCATGTGTGATTGCTAATTTTAGCATCTCGTAAATTTATCTAGTTATTCGCAAAAAGAAAGGGAAAAAACTAGTTACGAGAACTTCTCAACTTTGGGATCGATTTCGCTAGCTTATTCGTTGGATTCAAAGATAAAAGACTGGTTTCTAAGCACAAGTTTTCTAAATGATCTCTACCAAGAATTTAAGTTTCTTTAGATGAGAATCCATGTTCTTTTAAAATCGAAAAGGCAAATTGATAAATATAGTCCACACGAGAGAGCTCGAGCCTTGAGATCCAAAAAGAAAAGAAAAACATGAAACACATAAGTGGCTACCACTTAGAGCCCCAATACTTGGCCTTGGACCCCGGAACACGGGAAGCTCGATCGACTGACGTCTCTCCTTATCGGGTCAGTTTTGTATGACAAACGCATGATGTGGGCCACCTCGTCAGGGTTCGGTGGCTCACTCTGTGCCTGTGGCCGGCCGAGCCTCACAGGGCTTCGCGACGGCCGAAGAAGCGCCCGTCGACTCGACGACCACCACCTGACGGACGCCGCAAAGCCTTTTCCGCTTCCTCCTGACTCTCGCCGCTGCGCCTCCACGTCTCTCCCGGCCTAGCGGAGACAGGCTGACAGCCTGACACTGCAGCGGTGGCCACGGCGACGAGATCAACGCGCTGGGACGTGCTCCACACGCCTCCAACACCGGAAAGCCTAGCTACACGAAGCAGTCAATGGAGATATACTTGCTCCGGTTCACGAAAATAAGTCGTTTTGGACATCGGTACTGTCTCTAAATCACAGATTTAATCACTAATTATTATTATAACATAGTTGTAAAACCCAACAAAATTATAATATTATAAAATATTTTTCGAAACAAATATTCACATATGATTTTTATGTATCTAGTCTAAATATTTAAAAAGATATCAATAGCCAGAGTTTCTAAAGTTTAACTGTACATATACCAAATCGACTTGTTTTTGTGAACTGGAGGAGCATGTATATGGAATGGCACATGTGGATAAAAGCATGCAAGAATGTCATATTTCCTGAAATGAGGAGATCAATATGTTACATATATATACATGAGGCAAAATTCATCCAAAATAGAGCTATGTACAAATTTTTGTTTGCAACATATTACATATAGTGTAGGAAAACCCTAAAAGATAATGAACCAAAAACGATTCGAAAAATCCAGTAAGCCAATGATAAGTTTCATGTCACAGCACAATGGCATGAGGTGGATGCTCTTCATTCCATTAGCAGCTGTGTTATCTCATCAAAGCCCTCGTTTTCATGATGAAATACTCCTGATTCGTCATTGTCAACCACCGCTAGTTCACTATGACGAAATACACCTGTTTTCTCATAGAATTCTTCCTTCTGGGCATCCCATTCTTTGACAATTTCCTCTACCTTGTCGCCCAACAGTTTGTCATTCTGAAGGATGTGCTTAGCATCTTCAACATCAACACTTTGGCGTGCCTCTGTCAAGGTAAAAAAGGAAGGACAAAATGAAAGCCGTAGGGTCAAAAACAGTGCTAATGTTAATAAATTTCCAGATAGTACAGAAGTTCAAAAAAATATAACAAGATGCTGACAACAGATGAGCACCTGCAAAGGCCAATTCCTTGGCTTTAGCGTAGTCTGTTGACAATTTCTTGATGCTATCAAGTTCAAACTCTGCGCCCTATACGCAGATCAATGTGTCAGTAACAAACGTGAATATGAGTAGTATGTCTATAAAATAAAAGAAAGGATCCCCATGCTGAGGTTGTTTTTATGTTGATGGCGGCGTGATAAAAGAAGTAAATGATAACATTCATCCTATGTCCTGGAGTGCGTTAAAATGAAAAAAAAAACGAGAGAAGAGCCCATGAAAGGAAATAGCAGCAGTGATATATGCAAAGAGACTAAAACTTACCAATTCTATGTGCATATAACTCTCTATTTGTGTATTTGCAAACAATCTGCAGCATAAAAGCAACAATCAGAATATGAGCAAGCAATAATTTATGTATTCTTGTTTGCATAAGACAATAGCACGCAGAAAATAGCATACTGCAATGCAAGAAGAAAACACAAACACTACAGGGGTGGTAGAGAAGAAAATCACACGTACTTGTCACAGGCAAATTTCACTCGTTTATTCTGGAATGCAGTTAATTCATCAACCTGCTTAGCCCCATGGTCACCAAGCAAATTGATGAACCCAAATAAAAACATGCCTCTGTCCAGCATCCTTTTGACAAGTGCTGGTACCAGAGCTACTCCGTTTTGCTTAGCCTCAACGACAAAGTCTCTGAGTTTCTTTGACTCCTCTGTTGCAATCACATATTGAGCACATTAACCTTCACTTTCCAGCAAGCCTCAAATTAGTGCAAATATATACACCTTACCAAGAGACAGATAAATTTTGAAATGTGGCTTGTACGGTTGGCACTCATAAAGAAAGTAAAGGCAGTAAAGCCCAGCCAATCTTTGTGGTAGAGAACTTTGGGAAGTCATATGGCCTACATACACATGAAAGTGAAAATAGTTCCACAAAGGATTACATGTGGGTACAGTGCCAATTTCCAGGAAGCCATAGCCTACCGATACAATGCAAAAAGAGGGACTGCATGAAAACACCCGAGTTTGTCTTGGGTCTGCCTTCATATATGTAAGAGAATTTCTTTGCCATCCACACTCTCTTGAAATCGGTGAATGCTGTGCAATTCTCCTACCGATCAGAAATGCAAAGATGTTATTTATAGAAAGTTAATATGCACATGACACACCTAGATAAGAGACAAAATTACCTCAACATAATCAGCTAGTAGCTCATCAATATCCAGCTTGAAAGGAGCAAGATCCATATTTACAGTCAAGGCCAAGCCTGAAGTTAAATCAAGAAACAACTGTTCACTTCAACAATAGTGAACAAGAGTTCAACAAGAACCCCAGAAACATGAATACCGAAACAGGCATCGCCTATCAGTGGATTATGCAGCCAGAAATAAAGGGACCAATGGAGCAATGATTTCTGCAGCTTGCTAGTTCTCCCTATCAGTGAATTTTCGTATTCATAATGAGCTTTGTTTTCCAGCCCACCTTGCATTCTCTACTGACTACCAATACATCGCCTCCTAACTAATTCTGCAGCATTGTCCATTAAGCCTACAATATCGCTACAGCACTAAGCAATTCTACTAGCACTAATAAGTAATCACACAGTACTAACAACTAAATCCGAAAAAAAATCTTCTTTTTTTTTTCTATCGTTCTGTCGGCGTTACTTGCATCCATGTGAGAATAGTTCGGACTAATATGCAGCTTCCAACTCGATGTACACATGCCAAATCGCCATGACTCAGTTTGCAAGACGGTTTCAGAAAATTTTTTTAGGGTATTGATAAACATCATCTGGATGTTTTCTTTCTAACTATCATCCAGATTTGTGACCGTTAGATTAGAGATCCAAGGGTCACAAATTCTCCCCACCCCCTCCAAAACAAAATTCACCCCCTCCAAAAAAAATTCTCCCCCCTCCAAAAAAAGAGACCGTTGGATCTCTAATCCGACGGTCCGAAATTTGGATGATTGTTGGAAGAAAACATCCGGGTGATATCTATACACACCCTTTTTTTTAAGTGGCCAATTATCTAGGAAACTTCACTGAACATAACAACAATTGGCAATTTTGTCACTGAATTTAACCTAACACATGTACCCTCTTCTTAGTTGGGAAATTCAGGATTTACCCTCCCACCTCAATGACATGTGAGGTCATCATAAGTGACTGACGCGTGGACCAGGAGGGTAAATTTTGAATTTCCATCTGAGGGTATATGATCAATAAAACCGGCCAACAATTGTTCGGTGAATTGAACAACAAACTACCACAGAAATCAATATCACACACCGTAATCGTACAAGAGGAAGAGGAAGAGGAAGGGCGTAAGAGGGCGCCCAGAGCCGATGAACCCACAGCACCAAGGGCAGGTTCCAGTCCTCCAGACGGGGGCTAGTGGCGGCGGACGACGGCCGGCGACAAAAGAGACCTGCGGCGCGGCAGCGCCCCAAACCCAGGCGCTCGAGCTGGGTTCTGCGGAGGCAGACGTGGCTTCCCCGGAGACGGCTGCGGCCGGCGGCTCCGCGACCTCTCTCTCTCTCTGCTTCGGGGGCGCCGGAGTGGAGGGCTGGAGGGGAGGACGGGAAAGATAAAGAGCAGAATTGAGAAAGGAAATTTATCCTAATGGGCTTTCGCCTTACTGTCCTTATTGGCCGCCGTACACGCCCACCATCTGACGGGCCGCGGCCCGTTCGATCGCAATCCAAATCTCGGGGTCCTAAATTATAATTTTATTTGAACGAGGATTTATTTCGCAAAACATCCCTGCACCACTATTCTCTGATCGATCTAGGCCGCGAGGACGTCATCGGACGGTGACCCAATGCATGCGAAACGCTCTCTGACATGTAGGGACGCTCGGCAGCGAGTGCCGTGGGATATTATTGCGTGCATTGCCACATGGGTGTGATTACGTACACGGAGTAAATAATTTACACGTTTCATGCTCCTGCTCCTGCTCCACCGGTGACGACGGCTGGCGGCGCCCGGAGGTCACCGCGCTATGAGCGAGCCGATGACGCCGGCGATGAGCGCGGTGGGGTCGCCGAGCACCGCCGAGATGACCACCTGCGCGGCGAACCCGGCGATCTCGCAGCAGCGCTTCACCTTGCCCTTCCTCCCCCAGTACGACCCACTCCTGCTCATGTGGCTGCTCTTCGTCGCGCCCCTTATCACCGGCACCCTGTACCCGCCGCTCCCCGCCACCACCGCGCCGTCGTACACGTTCCCTCCCCTGATTCCTCCTCCGTTGACTCCTCCCTTGTGGCGCCCGACGCCGTGCCAGCTCTCGACGAGCATGTCCATGACGCAGGCCACGTGGAGGCTGTAGCTCTTGCACTGGCTCCGGTATGTCCAGCTCCGGCCGCGGTGGCCGCAGCGGTGGCACGCGGAGGTGGCCTTGGGGTGCAGGTACAGCCGCACACCGGCGCCGGCCGCGTCAAGGACGTGCGGGAGCGTGGCGCAGCAGGGATGCAGGTCGAAGCCGCAGGCGCGACAGTGGTAGACGAAGCCAGCGACGTCGCGGCCACATGCGTTGCAGTAGCGGGAACCGGCGGGGCCAGGGGCCCGGGCGAGGAATTGGAAGGCACACTTGGGGTAGAATGGGTGGTGGAGCGGTGGCGGCGGCGGCGACAGCGGGAGCGCACACTGGCGGTGGAGGTCGTGGTCGCAGCCAGGCACGGGGCACCGGAAGCGCGCGCCGATGCCCACCTCGCGGCAGCCGTCGCACCGGAACGGCGTGTCCAGGTGCTCCAACCGGAGGCGGTGCTGCGGGTGGCTGAAGTGCACCACCTCGCCGTACCTCATGGCCACCCGCCTTCTTTCGAATTCCGAGGTGGTACTATTACTTTGTGTCTTTCGAGTGTTCGTGTGCGCGATGGCAACAAGGGGAGGAAGGTAAGGTTTTTAAAGGAGTTGAGTTGGTTTGGTTCAGGCTTGGGGAGGAAGGGTGTCGTAGGAATGGAATATATTCTACTCTCTTTTTTTTTATTTAGATGCTTGGGCTTGTTCTCATTTTGGGATGGAAACATCAAACTCCGTATGATCATGTATGGTCAAATACGTTTTTAAAATGGGAGAAAAGATGTACTCCTACCATGAATGCTCATGGATTAAAACTGTTTCCAGCGCTGTTTGGAACCAGTGTTTTGGTAGGGGTTTCGCAGAAATTATGCTGTTTTCCTTAAAATTCGCATAGATTTTTGAAGGATTTGCGCTTGTGACAAAAACCAGAGCGGTGCTATACTATCAGGCAGCTCAATATGTGCATACACGATACGAACCTGAAGAAAATTTTCGCAAAAAAAAAACTATGCTAATTACTTTCTTTTTTAATACCCGTTATGTTTATTACTTGATTGGGTATTGATAAACATCATCTGAATATTTTCTTTCTAACTATCATCCAGATTTATGACCGTTGGATTAGAGATCCAAGGGTCACAAATTCTCCTCACCCCCTCAAAAAAAATTCACCCCCCCCTCCAAAAAAAAGAGACCGTTGGATCTCTCTAATCCAACGGTCCGAAATCTGAATGATTGTTAAGAAAAAAAACATCCGGATGATACCTATACATGGCTAGACCTTTGGAGTAGAGTAGTGTGCACTGTGCACCTGCAACCACAAATTTCAACTGCAGCGACGGTTTGTCACTGACAAACACACAGGTCATCTGTCTTTGTGTGTTGGTGCGGGCATTTGTTCCAACTTGTCCTCTAACGCCAAATTATTCCGGTTCTTCTCCTAACCGCTAATCCTACTTCCTACACACCTTTTCCCTTTTCATTAACTCAGAAACACCCAATCCTCAGTTTTAACCATCACCTGCTAGTCTTCTCTTGATGATGGCAAGGGCAGAGGATAAGAGCGAACAAATTCCAGATTACAAAAAAGAATAAGATTGGAATGTCCCCAAAAGCGCGAAAAGCTGTTGTTATCTGGGATTTGGGTGCTGCAAGGATCACTTGCGCAGGCAGGCAGGAATTTGCGATGGATAATGGAGGGGAAAATGCTGAAATTATTGCTTGAGCTAACACTCATGGTGGCATTCTTCAGTTAATCTGAAGCTCGAATCTGTCAACTTGTAACTAGCAGACATCAGTCATGACTGCGGTGATGGTTTTTCATATCAATGTCACAAACTGTTTAAATGGAAGAGTTGCAATGACAGGAAAGTCCTGTTGTGCAAAAAAAATGCAAAGTCAAATTCAGCTACATGTAGCATTCTGGTGCCAGATGATAATGCTAGTGTAACAAGGATTCAGTGCTGATACAATTGGTCACATCCTTTTACACGCACCAGATGCTACAGTTCAGTGTTCTAGTGCAGAAACCAGAAACTAAATAAATCATATTCTGAATTTTTAATCAAAAAAATCTTAAACTGTCCCGTCAGCTTTGCTTTTATCTTTCTGATGGAAACTCTGAGCATCTGATCTTTCCCTGAATCAACTGTCATGTTGAACTTTCTATCACACTGCTCATGGTGCTCTTGGATCAACAAGATTAAGCAAGGAATTGGTTCTGGGAGTATAATCATCTCCTCATCTCAGCTGTCAGTATGTCAAAAAGACGAAAAGAGTAAGGCTGTGTAACAATGCAAGGAGATGAAATTGTGGAGCATAAAGAACATTGCAAAGCAGAGTTATAGCTACCTAGGGGTAGGGGCACTGATATCGCTGCTTTATCCTGATTCTTAGTTCTTTTCTCAAAAGCGAGAGACCACTAACCAACCAGATAGGCCTTTTTGTCAGGAACCAAGATTAAGGAGAACAGTGTTCTGCAGGCTTCCAAGCTCTGATGAGTGCAGCACAGCATTGCACATGTAGCAACTCATGCAGATGAAGCTGAGAATGTTCTCATTCTCTTCTCAGCACATGGCAATTTGCACGCATATGCGACTAGGTGGAGCAGAAACAAGAATATGGCAACACTACCTCATAAAATGAAGGGGAAAACAAATTGAATCACCAACTGTGCGAGGTGCTCTGATATTTTGGGTACTGTCAAAGCATATTGTCCTCCGGTACTTTTCTTCAATCCAATTTCACATGATACAGTGGCCTGTCTTGACTCTTGAGACAAAGCAACAATTTCCCTTGTTTGTTTTCACATTTGTTCCTCATAATCAAGACAGAACTCAATAGTCTATATTTGGCACTTGGCAGTTAGAAACTTCAAAGGCAATTCAAGGACTGAAAGTTATTTTCAGTGCTAGATAATTACTAGAGTAATGCTGTTCAAACTAGATTCGATCAGCACTAAGATGTCCATGATGCCTATACGAATCAAAATTAATCCTGGCTTTTCTCTCCCAAACTACAACCCTCGACCATCCGTGGTGGAAGAACCACTACGCTCAGTATTTCCAGCTCAATCATGAGTTCATGAACTCACTAATCACACCCATGCAAGAACAGATCACTCCTAACTACTCATTTGCAGAGACCACCAAGAATCTATTTAGACTTCAGAGTTACAGTAGAAACTAGAAAGAGGCTCAGGTACAAGTAGGGATGCAAACGGATTGAATACGGACGGATAATGTCTATACCATATTTGTTTTCATATTTTTTTTTCTCGGATGCAGATATGACTATGGATATCTATACGAATACAAATATAAATAATATCGAATACAGATACGGAGCGAATACGAATCGAAACAAACACAGTCACGAATATTTATTGGAACATGAAGACTCCATAAATTATGCATCCAAAATCAATGAAAACACATAAATAATTTATCTTGTCAAAACTTTAATGAAGTCTAAACAAACATAAGTATTTTTATCCATAATAGTCATACCATTGTACCGATTTTAAATCTTTAAATAGTAGTTATTTTTTTTCTAAAGTCCTAAATAATTCTTAATGGATTTCTACCATTTACATGTGATTAATAAATTAATTAAAAATTTAAATTTGCATCAAAATGATTTAAATAGTAGTACATCAATTTAATTGGTACAAATTTTAATTTACCGATAATAGTAAATTTATTTTTAATAAACATAAATATTCTCTAGTAGGCTAGTGGTAGGGGAGATGAGAGAGGCTGGCTTGGGCTGGACAATGTTGGGCTGAAATCTCGGATATCGGACCCGTACTATCCAGATAATCCGTATTCGTATTTGTCGGATAACTGTTCATTGTTGACCATCGCAATTCGCAGGTGGCTTTACAGACAGTACACTAGCAGAGGGCGTTACTACGAGATGTCAATCGTAGCACAGGAGAGCGGAGAACGTTGCTGTTGGATTCGGACTTACCAGACCGATGGCGAAGCGGCGGTGTAGGTCATCATCACCTTGGTGGAGGCGAAGGCATCGGTCAGAGCTGGAGCTGGAGCTCGCCGCTGCCGTGGCGGCAGAGGAGGAGGTGGAGGGCGCAAGCGGCCAAGAGGTGGTGCTCGAGTGTAGCTGCCTGTGCGCCGCCTCCTTGCTCGGCCGCCGAGAAACATATCTTCGTCGGTTCCTCTCCTCCCCTCTCTCCGGCGAAGTCTCCGGCCGGTGGGGGGTTTAAGGCGAGCGCGTGGGAGGCGACAAACACTAGCTTAGCTTACCGCTAAGCCCACGGGATTTACGGAGAAAATGTGGTTAGCCATGGCCTCCAGCCCAATTAGGGAGGCGGTCTAAATTACATAATTGGGCTTTTTGGGCCCAATTTAAAGACAACCTGAAGATCATACGATGGGTTTGTGTTCGTATAAAAAAACATAAATTTCCCGGAACCCCCGGTTTTGGGTATAGGTAACGTAAAATCCTATTTTTTAAATTTTTTAAAGAAAGTCATATGTTTAGAGAAAAAGAATTTACAAAAATCCTAAATTTGCCTTATCCCGTTCTATCCAACAAGATATAACAAGAGAGAACCATGCATTAGTTAGCCTTTGAGGTAGAGCTCACCCGTCAAACTTACTGGGCTCACTGTCATCCTCATCCTTTTGGGGCCATCTCCGCCGTTGCTAATAGGTAAAGAAGAGAGGTGGAGAAAAGGAGCTAATAGATATTTGGTCATGTTCTTTCCAGCTTCTAAAAACTGTTTTTCAGCTTTTCTACAGTACTAACTTTTAAACGGAGTATTTTTTAAAGATAGAGTCTACTAGTTAATTGTAGTACATACTTTACTGACTTCATTTATATCTGCAAAAAATGCACGTGAGTTTCTATTACTCTGTAATATCTCGTACAAACAGCCTAAAAGCCACGAGCCGCAGCCAAAAAGAACAGGCCCAAAACTTACTTATACACCCCATATTAAACCGGGGATTCCTAGTCTCTCCCGAGCCATGTCACATTTTTTGCTGAAAAAACCTCCACTTTTCTAAAGTATAATGTAATCCCAGAATCGGTGGCCTCCTAGCTCATCCACATCATCTGGCTTGCAAACGAGCCCTCCGAGTTGACCGAAATCGTTCCAACACCCTTTGTTCGCTTCTGTCCAGCCCTCGAACACGGCCCTCCTTCGAACACGGTCGGCATTTCAACCATGGCCCTCCTTCGACCACGCCAGCCCTTTGAACATTTTCGACCACACCCTGCCTTGTAACCATTTTCAACCACAGTCGACCCTTCGACCACACTTCGACAACATCTGCCCATCGACCATTTTTAACCACGACCGACCCTTCGACCATGCTTTGATCATACCTACCCTTCGACCACACCCTACCTTGTTACCATTTTCGACCACAGCTGACTCTTCGACCACGCTTCGACAATGCCTGCCCTTCGACCATTTTCGACCACGACCGGCCCTTCGACCATGGCCGACACTCCAGCCCTTCGACCAGGCTTCAACCACTGCCCTCCTTTGACCACGGCCGGTACTTGGACCACAACCCTTCTTCAACCAATGTCCTCCCTCGACCAAGGCCGGCCCTTTGAACATGCTTCGACCATGGTCGGCCCTCGAACATGGCCCTCTTTCAAACATGACCGACACTTTGAGCATGGCCCCCTTTCGACCACGACATACGCTTCGACCACACCCTTCCCTTCGACCATTTTCGACCACAGCCGACATTCGACCATGCTTCGACAACGCCTGCGCTTCGACCATGCTCTGCCCTTCGACCATTTTTTACCACGGCCGACCTTCGACCACGGCGGCCTGCAATTCGACCACCACCGGCACTCCGGCCATACGACCACGCTTTGACCACGGTCGGCCCTTCGACTACCGCCCTCTTTCGACCACGGCGTCGACTTCGACCATGGCCGATCCTCGACCATCGCCCTCCTTCGACCACAATCGGTCCTCGACCATGGCCCATGTTCGACGACGGACCTCCTTCGACCATAGACCTCCTTTGACCAATGCCCTCCCTCGACCACGGTCGGCCCTTCGACCACGCCCTACCCTTTGACCATTTTCGACCATAGCCGGCCCTTCGACCACGCCCTGCCTTTCGATCATTTTCGACCACAGCCGACCACAACCCTTTTGACAACAAGTTCCACTTGGACCATGGCTTCGATTTCGACCCAGTCCTTCGATCACGGCCCTTCGACCATGACCACGGCCTCGACGTCGCCCACGTCGACTTCGACCACGACATCGATGTCGACAGTAGTGCCCATCGACCACAGACCACTACCCTTCAACCATGACCATAGCCTCGACCATGACCACATCTTCGACTTCGCCCACGCCGATGTCGACCACGACGCCCTTCGACCATAGCCTCGACTTCAACCACGTACCACGGCCTCAGCGTCGACCATTGATCATGGCCCCCTTTGACCACGGCGTGGACTTTGACCACGACATCCTTCGACCACGGCCTCGACATCGACTTTGACCACAACATCAACTACTAACATGGCCCCCTTTGACCGCGTCCTCAACATCGACCACGGCCCCTTCGACCACACCCTTGACCCTCTTTGACGACGACTTCCACTTGGACTATGGCTTCAACTTTGACCAGGTCCTTCGACTACAGCCTTGATTTCGACCATGACATCGACCATGGCCCTTCAACCACAGCCCTTCGAGCACGACCACGGCCTCGACCTCGCCCACGTCGACCTCGACCATAGCGCCTTTCGACCACAACCTCCACTTTGACCACGGACCACGGTCTCGATGTCGACCATCGACCACGACCCTCTTCGACCACAGCATCCACTACGAACACGGCGCTCTTCGACCACAGCCCCCGTTGACTGCGCCCTAGACCTCAACCATGGTCCTTTCGACCACGACTTCCACTTTGACCTGGTCCTTCGACCACGACCCTTTGACAACGACATCGATCACGGCCCTTCGGCCATGACCACGGCTTCGACGTCTTCCACGTCGACTTCGACCACATCGCCCTTCGACCACAACCGGCCCTCCTTCGAACACGACTGGCACTTCAACCACGGCCCTCCTTTGACCACGACCGACCCTCCTTCGACCACGGCCCGCACTTACAGAGACTAATATTTCTCGATTAATTGAATGCATTAAACTATGCATTTTTATTCGGTGCAATATAGTGCACTACCCTATCTACTTATGTATAAGTTCTTATTTTTTACATGTAGGTATTTGTTTCTTTTAAAAACGGCTCCTTTCCCCTGTAAATACGTATGTGTCCTTACTTTCGGTTTTTAGCATATAGACCTCTATGTCGTGACAACTCTTTTACTTCGATATTTACAATGTTGCTACCACGATGTGACGCCACGCTTCCGCATCTAGTTAGTTCGATCGGTTGGTGGATTCAATCAGCCATATCTCGTTGGATTGAATAGGATAGGGCAAATATTAGGTTTTTTGAAACCTTTTACCCAAAAAAAACATGTGGCTTTTTTTAATAAATTTTGTAGAACCTTGGATTTTGTGCTACTTTTTCCTAAAAACTAGAGTTTTATGAAATTTACTATAAAAACATAGAGGTTATTTTTTGTGTAAAAAGAAATAAATCTTGATCCCCCCTCTCTCTGAAAAACTGAAAGCTTGGAAATCCAATGCTATGCACCATAAACTGAAAGTACGGAAATCCAACGCAATGCAATGGAGCATAGTACTCGTAATAAATCATGTCACCAACCGCTGTTGCAGCGATGCACTTGTAGTGCACCGCTTTGCACTCAAACCACACCCTAACAAAGTAGGAGTAACAACAATGATGCGCCGCTGCTTCACTTTCGCTCCCCTCTTCCATCGCTGCCGCTGCTCTCGCCGTGCCATGTGCGCACCTCCTCCTGCTTTAACGCACTGACACAGTGACACACACACAGAGGGAGAGAGAGATATACATCAGAACGCAGCGCCAAGAACGCCATGCGCGCGCTCCGGCCGCCGGCGCCCTCTCCGTCCCCGTACCCGTCTCCGACGCAGTCCCCGGCGGCGGCAATGCGGGATGGTATCAGCTCGCCGCCTTCTCCTGCCGCGGTGGCGTCGCCGGGACCGGCGCCGGAGCCGTCCGCGGTGAGGGCGTTCGCGGGCGGGCGGCGCGGCGGGGCTGCCGCTTCCAGCCTGAGCCCGCCGCTCATCGCGATGCTGGCGGTGGTGGGGGCGGCGCTGCTGGTGGTGCTGTACGCGCGGCTGGTGAGCCGCGTGTTCCGGGCGCTCCGGCGGCGGTGGCGTAGGAGGAGGAGGAGGCGGCTGCTCATGATCCCGGGCTCCCCCGCCGACGACTCCTTCGCGTCGTTCACCACCTACGACAACTACTACCACACCTTCTCCCCCTATGGCCTTGACGACGCGGCCATCAAGTCGTTGCCGTCGGCGCAGTTCCTCAAGGCGGCGGCGCGGGCCGGCGGCGCCCGCGACTGCGCCGTGTGCCTGCTGGAGTTCGTTGACGGCGACGAGCTCCGCGCGCTGCCGCTCTGCGCGCACGCCTTCCACGCCGACTGCATCGACGTCTGGCTCCGCGCGCACGCTTCCTGCCCGCTTTGCCGCGCTGCTGTCGCGCTCCCGCCCCCCGTCGCCTCGCCGCTCCGCGCCGCCCGCCGCGTGCGCCCCAGCCTCGACGACCTCCTCTTCTTCCACCCCGTGCCCCCTCCCCCACCCGACCCTGCCGCCTTACCGGAGATCACGCCGGCCAGCCCGGACCAGATCGACCCGAGGGACTTCCTCCTCAAGCGGTCCTACTCCTTCGGCTTCGAGCGGAACCTCGCCGTGGAGGCCGCGTCCACGGCCTCCCCACCCTGGCGCTACCGCCTGGGCGCCGCCGCCGACGGCGGCGGTGGGACCCGCGGCCGTAGCTTCTGGAGCAAGCGCTGGCCGTCCCCGTTCGGCGGCGGGGGCTCCGCCGCCGCCCGCGTCTTCTCCTTCCGCTCGTACCGCTCCGCCGCCGGCAAGTCCTCCCCCTTCACCCGCCGCCGCGGCGGCGCCAGCGCCGCCCCCGGAGGCGGGTTCTTCATGTCGTTGGCCTCCGAACCCCCGTCCATCCTCGCCGCGGCGCGGCGGAGCCGCGCGGCCGCGACGTCGAGCCGGCTCCGGTGCGGGGACCCCGAGGCGCTGCTCTCGCCGGACCGGCTGAGCCGTTGATCGACTCCAAGAAAAGAAACCATCAACCTCCCTGCTTGCCCCATTGCCGGCGGCAGTCGGCGGTGAGAGGATCCGATCTGGCGTGCTGTCTCTCGGTGTGGGCCTGCGTGGAGATGGGGAGACGGGAGCGCAGTAATGGCGCGATAAATGCGTGGCCTGCCCCGGTTTTAATGGCGGGAGGACGTGTGCCCAGTGGGGAGTGGTGTCGCTTGCGGCCTGCGCAGCTCAGCTCTCACTGCTGCCACTGTCACTGCTGGCCTCGGCTCGGCGTGGTTTTGGTTCGAAATTTGAACCCTCGTGTCGAGGCCGGCAGGCTTCGCCACCACACTTCACAAGTCCAATTATTTTTTTTCTTGGAGTTTCCGTGTGTTTGCGTTGACCAGATGCTTGCGTTGTAGCAGAAAATAAGTGGGGTGTAGTAGTGGGAGGGCGCATGACTAGCTGAGCCGTCCGATCAGAAAACGAACGGCTCCAGGACGTGGAAGAAGATGATGGCGTAGAGCGTTCGTTTTCTCGTCGGACAGCTTATCCGAGCGCAAAGGACCAGAGCATTGGTTTCTGATCAGATTGTACGCCGTGTGTTTCCAGTCACCTGCAAATGATATATCCGCCGCTGTTATATAAATATATTTTCAGTATACATCGCAGTGAGCTCCGGACTAAGAGGTTGTAATCGTTGTGTTGAGCCTTCCCTTTTACATCGAAGTAGGGGTGTATGTATGTTTGAGCGACGATCAAAACGAAGAAGACTAGCACCAAACAGTGGGAAAACCGGCTTGTGTTGTTCTGCGTGAGTGCACGGTAGAAGTATTTCACGGGCTAGGGGAGCGCAAGTTGCGAGCCAGGACTGGAGTTATGGGTTTGGATCTGGACAGGGCGGATGGATCATTGATTTCTTCTTCTCCATGTGCGCGCGCAGAGGGAGGGAGCGGGATGTGCGGGGAGGCGTTAATTGGGTGTCGCCAAAAGCTGCCTGCGTGGTTTGTTGGATCGCTCCGCGCTGTGGTTAGTCCGAGCTAAGCTCATCGGTCAATTGGGTGTCGCCAAAATCTGGCTGGCTAGTTAGCTGTCTCTGCTCGTCCTCCTCCGACTGGTCCGAACTAAGCTCATCGATCAATGGTTTTGTCGGTGTAACAGGCCCTTCCACTGTGGCGATCACATTGTGATATAAGTCCGACATGTATCCTACAAGGTATATTATTTAAATAATATTCATCTTTAATAGAAATAGTAGTACTATGTTCATCCTAACTATGGTGTAATTTTATTAAATATTATTTAAATAATATATTTTTTAGTTATATGTGCTGAACTTATACTGCGGGACAAAAAAAAGTAGACTTAGTGGTGATCGGTTCGGCTGAAAAGCTCATGGCTGAAAACACTGTAGCTGGCTGAAAAAAACACTGTAACTAACAGAGGCTTATTTAGCACAATTAAATTTTAAAAAAATTAAAAATATAAAAAATATGTTAGCTCATTACGTATAATACAAACAAATACGGGAAAAAATCGGCAAAAAGCTCAACAAAAAGCCAAAAGTTCAGAAAAAGACGAAACTTATGAATAGTGAAAAATAAGTCAGAAGCCGAAGCCGAGTTGATCAGGGTATATTTTCTTCTTCTAACTGTGTACGTTTAGCAAGCCACGATTCTTTGGCGCGGTCAGAGCCAGCAAATGTAAAGGCTCCTTCGGGACGACAGAAGTGCTACTCCACTGGATTATTAGTTGATGCATGATTGCACGACGCAGCTGGACCTCGTAATGATACCAACACCGGCTGAAGATGCATGTCGAGTAATGAACAGATGATACCCATGTGCCGTGCTTAATATTTGGGTCGCCTGCACCTAGTTTTCTCGACCCACGCCCACAGCTTCCGGCTACCCTTTGGCAAAACCATGTTTTCGCTCTGTTTTTTTCCCCTTTCCAAATTGTTATCACTGCGTTTACGTTGCAATTGAACCACTGCAAAACTATTTTTTAAAAGGAAAAAAAATCTATGCAACACCCTCAATTTTGCTCGAAAGTACATCTAGAACCTAGAACTATAAAATTAATCAATTGACTCCCAAACTTTACAATCCGGCTCAAATAATATCCTGACTCGATTTCATAGGTTGTATTACCTAGGTGGCGCGATTAGTAGACGATTTTGCTATGTAAGATGATACGCTGACCAAGTTTAGACAAATGACAGATGAGACCCACAAGCACTTCTCCCTCAATCAAAATGAAGAGCGAGAGAGCTACAAGGGGCAGCGGGCGTGGAAGTGCATAGGAGCTCAGTAGAAAAGAAGCTCCTGTGAGCTCTACCTATCATTCATCTAAATTTGGTTAGCGTGTTATCCTATGTGACAAAACGTTCACTCATAACATCACGCGGTCAATACCACTATGCGAAATTGGATCAGAGTGTTAATTGAACCGGATTGCAAAGTTTAGAGGTCAAATGTCTGTTTTCATAGTTCAAGATATTAGATGGACTTTCAGGCAAAGTTCAGGGTGTTATATAAACTATTTCCATTTTTAAAACTCTAAATTATTAAAATTCGATTTTTAGCATCTTGTACCTAGTGCGGGAAAAACACAATCATTCGATTTTTAGCATCTCTGCATCATTAAATCATCACTAAAATAAAGCCGGAGGAGTTCTCGGCCTCCCAGCTATGCCACGTCATCCTTCTTGCGAAAAGGCTCCTGCATTTTCCAAAATCACATAAAGGTCCTCAATTCCTGCAAAAAGGTCCCTGCCAGGTTTTTTCCCCAAAAACCCCCCTCCACTTCCCCGAAATTGTGTATCCTTTGTAGGATAGCATCCTGCGGTTTTCCAAAATTACGTACGGGTTCTCATTTAGTTGCGTACGTGTCCTTACAGTCCTCGGTTTTTTTTTCCAAAAAAGCCTTCGGTTTTCCCGAAATTACACACGTGTCCTCAATTTTTTTCAAAAAACTCCCACGAATTATCGTTTCTTTTACTTCGGTCCATATGGTAGCTAGCGTGGCGTGACGCCGCGCTAATGCTGCTAGTTATATAAATTCTTTGGGGACTCCGTCAATTATTAAATTGATCAAAAACCGTAAGGCCTTTTCTTTTGATGATCCAATCACTCTTGTACCCGTCAAAAAAGAGAGGAAAATAGCCGACCTGCGCAAAGGTAGACAGGCCCATGTAGGCCCCACCTATGCTGTGCATAGATCGGCCCGGCCAACATCTCCCTGACGGGCCGAACCCAATCTTGACAAGTTGAGAGCTCGGGCGTCGCCGTACTGTCTTCCTCAATTCCTCCGCCGCCGCCGGCGGCTCGCAGGAGCGCACCAATCCAACCCCTCTCAAGCTGCGACGAGTGGTTCTGCCCGGTTCTTCTCGAGCACCGGACTCCGCGGCGCCTCCATGGCCGCCTTCGCCGCCGCCGCCGCCGCCGCCTCTTGTTGCTCGTGCCACGCCCTACCCTTGCCCCCCGCCGCCAAGGCCTCCTCGTCGCGCTCCCGGAGAAGGTCACGCTTCTGCTCCGGTGCTAGCGTCACGCCATCAGGGCGCGCGGCTCTGGTTGACGGTGCCGCGGCCGTCGACAGGAGGAGGTAACTGCGTGTGGATCTCTTCTTGCAATGGCGTCACATGGTGTGATTTAGCATACTTAGTTTAGCTCTGTTACGTGTTCATGGTTAGTTTTGCCGTGTTACTTGTCAATGATGTAGCTGCGTTTGATCTATTTAAACCATTGCTTTGGTCACGAGGTTGGACTAATCATTACAGAATTAGAAACAACTCCGATGGCTTCGTTTTGGTCAAAGACAACCGAAACCTTGTAAACCGGCGGTTCTGCACAAACTTGGCCAATATTTAGTTACAAGCTGACTGAAAAACAATTTGCGCCACAAAAGTTTCGCCATTTTAGGGGAACTTCATTCGCTGCAAGAAGCAGCACCTGAATTGAAGCTAATGGCAGTAAAATTGTGCTACCAAATTCTGTTGCGTGTCTGGCACTGATCATGGTGATGATTGATGACACCCCCTGTGTTCAACAGGTGCGAGTGTTTTGATCTCCATCTGCAGATAGTTCCTTTTGGGGAATCATGGGCTTGGCAGCAATCCATTGTTACGAGGAGGAAACGCTTGGTGGACAGAGACGAAGATCATTCGGACACCTTAGTCGCTCTGCAACATCCGCCAGTTTATACATTGGGCACTGACAGCACGGAGGACTACCTCCATTTCAATGTAAAAGATGCTCCGTTCGAGGTTCATCGTATTGACCGTGGTGGGGAGGTGACATATCATGGCCCTGGACAGGTATCTCTTATCAGATTTTTTTTGTACTGCATATGCACTAATCCAGAATGTTAGTTCACATTATTGTGCTTGCATACTGGTTATATGTTTCATGCTTATTTGCTTACTGTTTCCAATTTAGTTGTCTAGTTATAGGCTTCTAGCTAGTTATATTTGAAGTACGGATCCAGCGTTGGCATTTTGAAGTCAGAATAAAGATCCTGACTTTCTTCATGTTGCATATTCGATCATTAATTGTCTGCAATATTCTTTTGTAGCTATTATGAATGAACACTGCATATCCATACTTCTTACAACCATTTCTTTGTTTCCTTAGCTTGTTATGTACCCGATTCTCAATTTGCGGTATCACAAAATGGATCTCCATTGGTACCTTAGGTCGCTTGAAGAAGTGATCATCCGTGCCCTTCAATCCGCATTTTCTATAAAGGCATCAAGGATAGAAGGTCTCACTGGTGTTTGGGTTGGTACGTTGCTATCCTTTGGAAATTGTAAAGTGTTTTATCATCTTTTCAGTTGTTGTTTTCCACATTTCTTACATAATTCTTATGTTCAGAAAAATTAACAGTACAGTGAGATATAACCATGTGTTGCTAATATTTCTCCTCTATTTCCTTTCTAGGGGATCAGAAAGTTGCAGCAATAGGAATTCATGTCTCACGATGGATAGCTTATCATGGATTAGCACTAAACATCACAACTGATTTAACCCCATTTCAACTCATTGTTCCCTGTGGCATAAAGGATCGTGGTGTTGGGAGTATTAAGGAGATATTACAAAAGGCATCTGATGGAAGAGAAATCGATGAAACAGTACTGATGGATATGGCTTATAAATACATGATCAAAGAGTTTGCTGAAGTTTTCCAGCTCTCTCTGGACCTCAGCCCTGATTTGAATCTTCAGGAAAATAACAATTTCAATTAACTACAGAATATTTTATTGGATTCGTAAAACTACACTTCCATTAAGAAGGCAGAAACCAGTACAAGCATATAGCAGAGGCAAACATTATTTAAAAGTGCAAGCTCCTTCAATCCAATAGTGGCAAAACTACTGATGCGTGTGCGTGAATTCGAGCTTTTGCTTCACCTGCAAATCAGACACAAGAAACAGTTCAGCGAGATGGTCAGTTGAGATGTAGGACAGATGACAAGTTAAAGGCATTCAACCATCTTTCGAGATTGAAGTGGATCCTTCTGCCTTTGTGTCGGCACCAAGCCATGGTTTGCAGGTGCAGTCTGCAGTGTTTCCCCTTCTCGATACCATCATAAACAGATGTGACATGTTTGCCGCATCCATTCCAGGTGAACTTGCCACATTTGTTGCACTCCACCTTGTAGCACATCCTGTACTCTTCTTCTTCAAATGTTCCCTGAATCCCTGGTGGCAATTGTGTGGATCCCTGGCGCCAATCCACTCAAGCTGCGCCGAGCGCACTGGAGTCAGATGCTGCCGCGTCATCTGTGGACCGGGGATAGTTCCTCCGATAGTACTGTAGCCCGACCATAAAAAAACTGAGTTGGAACTATTCTTTTGGGGCTCAACAATCCCATGTATAATCAGTTTGAAAGATGATGTTTCGATAGCTGTGTCAATTCAACAGCCATATCTCAGGAACATTAAATTCATGTCTGACCACAGAGGATAAGTCATAGATTACATGATAAGCGAGTTTGTCGTTGCAAAGTGCAAGCCATGCTTAGCTGCCTTAAAATTTATACTGTTGTGAAGGCAAGACAATTTCTATTGCAGCTCCAACATATCTTATCGAATATTTGCTATTTATATTTCTGTTTTTCATAACGACTGTCTTTTCTTCAATATTAACCCGATGTACAGAAAAGAGTAGGACATGTTCAACCACAAGTTCCCCAAACAATTTATTTTATTCGGTGAGGCTATACATCTTTACCCTAAACCAGAGCAATAATAAAGGTAGTTTTCCAAATGAATACATAATTTGTGCTAACCTTTATCGATCTGTCCTTAAGATTTGTCAGCATATATTTTAATGCATCCTCCAGTGCAATAACAAACTTCTCGTACCTGTAATTGCATTAATCAGAACATTAAAGTTGAAACGTACCATGATCATGCACGATCGAACATATCTAATTGTCTATCCTACATTTTCCATAGGTCTCAGCATCTGATAACAATCAATTCAGTTTGATAATTTGTGTAAGAATCATCAATGAATAGCATGACATTTAAAACGCTGACCAATAGAACAACAATAAATGGCCCATATATAGATTTTTAAAAAACAATCAATTTTTAATTTTGAATTACAGTATTATACCCACTTTTCATTTTTTTTGGCAAAAATGGTCATCTGTCACCGCACGGTTAGACGACATAGGCAAGTCGCTCAACCATTGGGCGACACTAGGCTAAGTCACCCAACGGTTGGACGACTTGCTCATGTCGTCCAACTGTGAAGCGATTTTGGCATGTGTTACCCAACGGTTGGGCGATAATCCTGTAGTCGCTCAATTATTAGGCGATTGCTAAAAAATATGTAATTATTTTATTAATCCGATAGAAATAATTGTGGGGGTAATTGACAATTGTACGTTAAGGTGTGACTTGTATCGGTATTTAGGATTTGAAAAGATGTGTTATAAGGAGTTATAGATGAATTCTAATAGGATTAGGATTTCTGGAAAGATGTGCTATAAGGAGTCATACATAAATTCTAATACGATTAGGATTTCTACTTTCTTTTATAGTTGGATTCTTACTCCATTTTGGAGAAAGACTGGGGGTCTATATAAACCTATGGAGGTGGCCATGGAGAAACTAAGTACCAAACAACCAAGCAAAGAAACCAGTTATACATTTGTAGATGTGTACGAGAGAATTAGAAGCTAGGTAATTCTTAGCACTAGATTATTATATAGGGTAAGAATTTGAGGGTTTTAAAATATTTGAGAGAGTTGTGAGAGAGCGACATACTCTTATACTTTTTTAAGGTTGTGCTAAGGAATTTGCAATTGGTTTTGCCGAATATTTTATCTTTTGTTGTAGTTGCTTCAACGTCATTATTTTGATTCTCTCTATGAGATTTATCTTCTTCGTTCTTGATACCCTGCACGCTTTTACCGTATCTCACAAATTCTGATTCAATCTGAGAGTTGCTGTGCATAAGAAGGGTATTAGAGTATAACACTGTATATATATGCGTTCCGGTTTAACTCTCGCAGTCTCAGAGTCCCTGCAGATTTTAGCATAAGGATTCAGGTCGCTCTCAACAATCACTCTTTGTGTGTCTGTTTGAAACGGAATGTCTGTGTAAGTTGTCAATAACAATATTATGATCATTTTCACAGGCTGCAATTCAGCTGAACATGAATGATCTGCTGGCGCTGTGTCACCGAACGATGGTCGAGATACTCGAGCTGGTAGGACTTCAGGAAATCATCCTCATTTTGCAGATTAGCAATTAGGTGCATCACAGTATCAGAATCATGTGTGGAGGTGGAAACTAGCAATCCAGCGTGATCATTTCCTGCTGCCAAATGAACCTTAGAAATCTGAAGCTGTTAGTTTTCGTCAATACTCATTCGGTTTCTTGACACAAGTAGATAACGACAATTTCGGGGTAGATTATGCTCTAATTGTCCTGATATATTCCCTATGCCTTTGCAAGTACAAGTGGTGATGATGCTGATGTGCTAAGATTGGCATGACTTGAATGGCTTTGTCTGTTGTGAGTTCTATGTTTCCAGCATTACCGGCAAAGGCCTAATTCTTACTGTTATGTTGAACTTTTGTAGCAGAGTGCTCACTTGCAGGTTGCAAGAATTTGGATTGTCATGTTATCATGTGATGTTCTCACCTCTGTTCTGCCTTGTAAAGGATAACCCACTAGATCGTTTGTTATCTGGTTAAGGCGGCAAATGAAATGTGTTCGCCGCATTAAAACCACATACAGAAGTGATAACCTAGTCCCTCATCAGATCAAGAAGATGGTAATCCTCTCTCAGTGATTGGGCAGTTCATATTTGATCTCATAGTAAATTTCGTAGAACTACATATTTGATTGGCAAAACTAGCATGAAAGTACATCATCATTCATTGATCATTTAATCATATAGTAAATTTCATAAACCTATAAATTTGATGAGGTGTATGTGGGTTCTTTTAGGCTGATGATTTATAGTATAAATATTTGAATTATGGTTGTTCACCAGAGAGTACGCAGAGAGAAATAGTCGCATACGATTTTGACCGGTACAGCTAAACGCAGTTCACTTTTTACTATAATTTTTCTATTGACCCCACTTTAAAAAAACATATCGTTTAAAAGCTAATTGTTATAGACAGTAGAAATATAATTTAACTTTAAACCCGAAAGTACGTGGCAAACTACCTTAAACTACGTGGAATCCCGTTGAATGTGACAGATGGAGTTTTGCCACACGTGCTTTTTCCTACCGAGAGAATTGAACTATTCCTTCCTTGTGAAGTTCCTCCAAAATTTTTACAAATCCCCGCGTTCCAATGCACCAAGCCGGCTCTAGCTCCTGAGACAGTCGGCCACAAAATCCTCCGCCCACCGCTCCAATTCGAAGCGATCGAACCGAGCGGTTGCTTACTCCATTCGCCACCGCCTTCCTCACGAGCGCGTCGCCGCCCACTCCACCTGTACGCCGGCGAGGATGGCGTCGTCGGAGTCCATCCTCTCCGACGTCGTGCAGCACTGCCTCCCGACCCCGCCGCTCGCCACGCTCACCCTCGACCGCCCGAGCGCCCACCTCTGGCGCCCCGTCGGCGCCCACGCCGACTGGTGGGGCCTTCCCGACGCCGCCGTCGCCAAGGTCCTCGCCCGCCTCCCCGTCCTCGACCTCTTCCGCCTCGGCCCTCGGCTACCTCTTCTCCCCGCGCTGGCTCGACATCTGGCGCGCCGAGCCGCTCCGCCTCCACGACAGGCAGTTCGCCTACCTCCCCATCCCCGTCTCTGACGTAGCCGACGCAATCACAAACGTGCTCGAGGAGCACGTCGGCGTCGGCGGCGACGGCGAAGGGGGCGGCAACGACGTTGGCGCAGGCTTCGCCGCAGGCGTCGACGACCTAGGTGTCGTTCACAACGGAGGCGGAGGTGTCGACCATGAAGGTGTCGTCGGCCACGGTGTGGAAGGCGGCAGCGACGAAAGTTGCGTGGATGACGAAGGTGGCGTCGACGACGGAGGCCAAGGCGTCGAAGGTGGTGTCGACGGAGGCGAAGACGGCGACGATGATGGTATATTTGATGACGGAGGCGAAGGCGGCAATGGCGGCCAAAGCGGCCTTGTCTACTCCTTCCGCGTCGAGTCCACGGAGTGGCGCGCCGACCACGCTGCCCGCTGGTGCGCCGCCCTCAAGAGGGGCCGAGCTCGCGAGGTCGTCCTCGCCAACCGCGGCTTCTCCGACGAGCCGCGCCTGCTCGCCTACCTCCCTTCGGGCCTCCGCGAGTGCACCAGCCTCGTGAGGCTCTACCTCGCCTTCTTCACCGTCGAGGCCGGGGACCTCGACGCCCTCACCCGCCTCCGCGCGCTCGGGCTCTACGGCTGCGCGTGCCGCCCCGGCGTTGTCGAGCGCGCCGTCGCCCCGCTCTCGGACCTAAGGGTGCTCTCGATCCACCACGGCGCGGTGGACGCCGTCGTCGTCACGCCTCCGGTGCCTCATTGTGTACAACACCGCCGTGCGCACGGTCACCGTGGACAATGTCCCATTCCTCCACAGGCTGGCCCCCGGGACCGCGCCTCCAAGCTAGAGAATGGGTACCCGATACCCGAATACCCGACGGGTTTTACCCGATAAAGAGACGGGTATGGAAAATTTTATGTACCCATAGGTACGTTATTGGGCGAAATCCTCTACCCGCCGGGTAGGCGGGTGTGGGTGTGGGTATATACTACCCATACCCGCCTACCCGCGGGTAATGAATACCCGCATTAGACAACTAGACATCCCACTCAAATGTTAATTTTATTATCTACTTGTTGTTGATTGTTTATTTGTTTGTCATATGTTGATATGAGTTCAAGCTCAGCATCAGCCAGGTGCCGGCGCTGCGCAAACTCTGGTGCTCGACCTCGCCACCACCGTCCTCGAGATCGGAGGCACCAAGATTGAGGTATGAATTGTAATACTCCGTGAATTAGTATTTGCCAAATGCATGCTCATTGGTCAAGCCATCCACTGTTTCCTAAAACAATCACACCATTTCCCATCCTGGATTGCGGGTGCGCCAAATGCAGATGCGCTCAGTCACCGATCTCACAGTAATTGTGGACTACACAGAGATGGGCGGCGTGATGCCACTCGCGATGAGAAATTTCGATATTTGACATTGAATATGTGTGCATCTCAACTTTTAACCTCCAATTCGCACACCTTTGAAAATTTAACTCTGTCACTGCAAATTCTTTTGATTCAAGGGATTCTCTCCATTTTCGCAGTGACAAGTGTCAAAATAGAAAAGGAGAGAAAATGAGGAGAATCCCTTGAATCAAAAGAATTCGCAGTGACAGGGTTAAATTTCCAAAGACGTGCGAATTAGGGGTTAAAAGTTGAGAGGCGCACGTATTCAGTGTCAAATATCAAAATTTCTCGCTCGCGATAGAGCAAAATGCTGCGGTGTTTTCCTTGCGTGAGCTATCTACAAATCATGGTATGCAAATGCTGAGGTGTTTTCCTTGAGCAACCAAGAACAATCCAATCCAATCCTTGTTGTATGCATGGTTGAATTGGTTTTGCTCTCTAGTGAGTAGTGGAGCCGTAGTACTCATCTTCAATAGTTCGATTTTGCGATAGAGAGCAATCAAGCATCTATGCGATCTGATTGGGTTCGCCCTTTCTTTCTATCGTGTGCAGCGCAAGGATAACGTCTCACCGGGAGAAGGGCACCTTTTGCTATATGATAGGCACATATACCAGAATCTCAACCTCTATGATGGCCTCGAGTGTGTGACCCGGTACCTCAGGTCTATATGGTTTTCTTCCTTCCGAGGTGGGAAGGCGGAGCTTGCTCTCGGTGGTGATCGGTTCGGCTGAAAAGCTCATGGCTTATGGCTGAAAACACTGTAGCTAGCTGAAAAAAGCACTGTAGCTGACAGAGACTTATTTAGCATAATTAAATTTAAAAAAATATAAAAATATAAAAAATATGTTAGCCCATTACGTATAATACAAACAAATACGGAAAAAAAGAACCGGCAAAAAAGCTCAACAAAAAGCCAAAAGTTCAGAAAAAGACGAAACTTATGAATAGTGAAAAATAAGCCAGAAGCTAGAAGCCGAAACTGAGTTGATCAGGGCATCAAGGCGCTGCTGGACAAAGTGCAGGTGGTGGTAGACGTCTCGATGGTGTACCATACCAGTTGCCCTGGGGATGTGCTCTCTCAGATGAATATTGCTCTGCATTCGTTCATAAGTGTTGGAGATCTAGTCAATTTTCGGCATATTTTAATCCAGAAATTTAGCATATAAAATATGACATAGAAAGTTATGAGCGATCTAACAATGATGTATTCATATTCGCTAATGAATAAGGTAACAGCAACATCTATTAACAAATTCATAGCGCACAGAAAATACATCAAAGAAGTTTGCAGTTTATACCCTCGGGCGGGGCCAGTGCCGGAGGCACCAGAGGCGCCGTTACCATCAGTCGACATGATGGCCTATTTGGTGTAGTCGATCGAGGCGTGATGCAGGACGAGGCTTGATGCAGGAAGATGTTCGCAGTGCAGTCCCGCGAACGATTCACCACCAGGAAGTAGATGTCGCAGATTGAGTAGTCGCACCGATGCGCTCCCCAAAAACTTGATCGCCCGCCTACCCGTGCAGGTACACAAACGGACGAAGTTCCGAAGGTCTACTCACCCAGAAACTTGTGCGCGCAAGGTTCTGGACCGGAGATTGCAGAGAGCAGCAACAAAAACAGAGAGAGTACTGTTTGTTCGTATCCCTTTTCGTATGGAGAGGAGAGCCTTCTTATGCTCTGTTCTCTTGTAACAGCAAAAATGAAGAGACCAGTAACTGCAGCCATTACTCGAAAGTGGCGTGGTGTGGCGAGCCGAGGCGAGCGAGCGAGCGCGCGCGCGCGTATTGGCTCTCTTCAATTTCACAAGGGGGTTACCTCGTTCCACCTTTTAAAGTGGTATAACTCCCATTCAATTCTCCATATGGGACTAAACAGTTTTTGCACATAGCACTAATAGTGGGCCTAGGAATTTCATTTGATTAATTGCTAAATTAAAATGGGCCAATCCCAATTAATCCAACAATAAGTACGACTCCAAATCAAAATCTTCGAAACAATCCGTTTAATATTTGGGTATTACAGGTTAGAATGAAGTGAAACTGCGTATTGGAGGTTTTCAAAGGAACACAGACGGTGTCTTGAGCAAGATTTAGGTCCTATTCTCGGTCCTTTTTTCTTGCTGTGAATGTGATGCTATGTTTCATACTGAAAAACACTGCTCTGGTTAAGAGGTTAAGTGCTGGTTTGTGTATCTTGTTAAACCTTTAGGTGGTGATCGGTTCGGCTGAAAGCCTCATGGCTTATGGCTGAAAACACTGTAGCTGGCTGAAAAAGCACTGTAGCTGACAAAGGCTTATTTACCATAATTAAATTTAAAAAAATTTAAAAATAGAAAAAACATATTAGCCCATCACGTATGATGTAAACAAATACGAGGAAAAAAAGAACCGGTAAAAAAACTCAAAAAAAGCCAAAAGTTCAGAAAAAGACGAAATTTATGAATAGTGCAAAAATAAGCTGAAGCCATATTGATCAGGGCCTTAAGTTTCCGTTCCTTCATTATGTCATTGTCCCTTCAATTTTTTCTGGGTGCAATAAATTCTGGCCGATTTGCCTTTAGACTTTACTAACCACCTTGGCGAGTTGTGGTTCGATGGTGTGGCTGGCATTCCTAATAGTGACATTACATAGCAATATTATATATTACTATTTTACATAGACATCAAATTAGATATTATCCTTCTAATGTACTATATCTATCATCTGGCCCATCTAATTAATACTATAACTTAATATTTATTTCTAATTTCTTCCCCAATGAACCGTTTAATGCAGTGGCACACTCTTCTAATATGGTAGACATTCCTTCCCTTCCTAATAGATGTCTTAGCTAATATCTCCGTGTTGGATTACGTACTCAAGCAATGTGTTTGTATTAGGCACTGCTTCCCTCTCTTCCTTTATTAATTTTACATCCACTTAGCACTAATTCTACATGACGTGCTAATTAATACTGTAGACATTACTTACGTAGAACCGTTACAAGTGCTCTAAGTAGCTAAAAATGATGGAACCAAGTTCAAGTTCAGGAGTCATATTAAGAATGATTAGGATAGTTGGTTTGACGCCTTACTTGCATACCTGTTTCTTTGGCTAAAATGCTCTTATCCAGAAATGGAACTCTGGTCTAGTGTACCAGGTCATGTTCACGTGTCTTTCGTTTTGCTTGAGTTGAATTTTATGAATTTGAGCGTATCTTTTGGCTACAGACGGTAGGTGTTGAGAAGTCGGAACCTGCTTAGTTCGGCTTTATATAAGCTGTTTTATAGCTTTTATTGCATTGTAACTGGATTATTTTGTACTGTAATTGTTAGTGACTTGTTCTGCATAATTAAATTTAAAAAATTTTAAAAATAAGAAAAAAACAAGTTAGCACATTACAGACAATACAAACAAATAGGAAAAAAAGGAAAAGGAAAAGCCTAAAAACCCAAATCCAAAAAAAAAAAGATGAAATTAAAGAATAATGAACTAGAAACCAGAAATTGAAGCCAAAACAATCGGAGTCTATTAATGTACTATCCTTTGTCGTAAGATCATGAACTGCCTTGT
Source organism: Dendrocalamus latiflorus (assembly GCA_017311315.1). Classification (NCBI taxonomy): domain Eukaryota; kingdom Viridiplantae; phylum Streptophyta; class Magnoliopsida; order Poales; family Poaceae; genus Dendrocalamus; species Dendrocalamus latiflorus. The sequence continues at coordinate 11,676,138 of CM029631.1, forward strand.
GTTGTGGACTGGAGCTAGCTAATTGATCATCGATTGATGCCAAAACGGGAGTCGCTTAATGGAAGACAGCAG